>CM047899.1:22980677-23022510 GCA_026229545.1 Pistacia atlantica
ATGACTAAATTATTCAAAAACAAGAAAACCATTTTCACAATAAATAGGAGACTGCCTTCTTTATTAGTTCCGTTTTGAAAATATAAAATTCAAAATTTCAAGAAAAATTTGCAAACTCACATCAAAGATAATTTAATTTGCTTAAATTGATATTTAAGAAAGGTTAATACTATAGGAAGGAACAAACTAATTTCTTGACAAATTGCATTCTTAATTAGTATTTCCATATGTTTAGGATTAACATTTTACTAGATCAAATTTAATTTAAAAAAAAAAAAATTAATTTATCTAATTTTGGAAAGCGTTTAGATGATTTTCATAATCTTAAAGACATATAAATTTCAGAACGATGAGACTTGTTGGTATTTAATTTAAGTAATAATACACATCTTTTGCATAACAAATGATCTTGCATTTCATTTGTTATCTTATCATTATTCAAATTACACTAAATAATTGATGTTATATATATTATTTGTGATCTTAATTAGAATACATAGTATTATTATTACTTTATTCAACATTAAAAGAGATCTAAAAACTTCCCTTAGTACATTTTCCAAAATAAATGTTATGTTATTTTTCAAGTTACAAAATTTAGTTAAAGTGTATGCTAATAATCTTTGCACTAGCAAGACACTTTCATAAGTCAATTAAACTATGAAAAATATCTACACATAAGGCAAGTTAGTTGGAATTGAAATCCGAAATCACAATTATCATATATCCAATAGCTTGATAAAAGTATTTTCATAAATGTTTTGCAATATGTTTATATATGTATAAGTAAATTGGATCTTGAAATCCTAATTCACAATAATCATACATTCAATACTTTTATAAAAGGTATTTTCATAAATATTTTGCAATGTGTTTGAACGTGTAAGTAATTCGATGTTTTGAATTTGGAATAACAATAACATACACCGAATGAGATTTAAAAAAAAAAAAAAAGAATTAAAATTATATTATATTTTATATATTTATTAATCTAAATTAATAGTTTATTATATGATATTCAACCTAACTTTGTAAGAAAAATCTTTTAATTCTAGTGAATATTTTTAATTTTAAGTTAATATTTTTGGGAGATTATCATTTAAGTACAATATTTTGCTAAATTATTAAGAAAGGACACAAGTTTCAAATTTATAAATTTAAAGATATTTAACTATGATAAAAGGGTAAAAAGTCAAAATATATGGTTTCGAAGAACATGACATTGTAAAAACTATACAAAACAGAAAACAACCCTTATAATGAAATAAAACTTGGAAATTCACTAGCTTCTTCTTGTTAACCAATGGGTCCGACGAGGTCAAAATTTTGATCTATTTTAAAGTGCTTCTTCTTCCTTTTCACCCTGTAACTAGTAGAGCAAAACCCATTACCAGCAGTGAGAGAGAGGTGGGTTTAACACAAGTACCTAGCAAAACATAATATAAAATAACACACAACACATCCATCCATCATGCCGCAAGGACTTTAACCTGTCAAATCAAACAACAACCACCTTCGATTAAAAACTTACAGGTTAGGTCGATCAATAACAATTTTACTCACCATTAAATTTCAAAGTTACAATAGGCAAAACTTATTATCCATGAATGAAGTACTAATTGAGAAATCAAGACTCCTAGGGTGTGTTTGGTAGAATATTTTGAGTAATATTTTAAAAAAAGTTGAGTTGGGTTACTTTTACTTTGAATTTGAAAATGTGTTTTGTAAATTTTTGGAAAACATTTTCTGAAAATATTTAGTTTTTTTGAATCCTCTATATTTGTTAATTTAGCTAAACACTCCCTACAATAAAACATTGAAAATTAACAAAAACACCCTCACCCACTTATTAAATGCCAGCAGTCGGGCACCATTGCCGGAGGGTGGCCATAAGTTGCTGAAATGGCGCACGACCGGTTGGATCTAGCCGATCGTGTGCTGATTGGGCCTTTTCCGACCAGATCCATGGTGGATATGGTCAAAAAAGACCAAATTTATGGCTAAAGATCTAGTCGTTAATCCCACATGTACGACCAAAGATCTGGTTGGTGATAGCCAGATTTGGTCATCAACAATTGTCATATCTTGGCTGTCATTGATGACCATATTTGGCCTTTTCCGGTCATATCCACCATGGATCTGGCCAGAAAAGGTCATATCGGCTCACAATTGCCACATCCAGTCGGTTATGTGCCATCCAAAAAATTTCGGCCACCTTTCAGCGGTGGTGGTCGACTGTCGGGAATATGTAAGTGGGTGAGGGTATTTTTGTTAATTTATAAACTTTTATTGTTGGGGGTGTTTAGTTAAATTAACAAACCTAGGGGATTAAAAAATGAAATATTTTGAATTGAATATAATAGGATTGGATTTTGAGAATACTGAAACAAATATGTATTTTGGGTAGGATTGAAAATATTTAAACAAACACAGGCCTAGTTTTTCTCATATTGTATCTTAAGTAGCTGTATAAGGTCGACTAGGATTCTTGTAATTATTTGTTTTTTATTTTGTATCTAGGTAATTATAGCTATTATTTTGGATCCTAAACTTTAGGATCTAATACTGTTATAAATAATACTGTTAATGTATGCCCTAGGAACCAATCGTATTGTCGATTTTAGGACATTATATCCTATAAATGTATTATGAATAAAAGAAAGTGTTCTTATTTCACATGTTCATTTTCTACTTCATTTATATTATATTATATTTAATATTGCATGTGAAACGTCCGGATGACACGGATCTTCAGAAGATCAAATCATCAAAGAATTCCCTACACAAGTAATGTTAATTGGTCAATAACATTGCATAGTAGACATGTTGAATGTCTCCATTGAATATCATGTGATGGTATTAGTGTGGGTGATTATAAGAGGTATGTGACTAAGGCATTAGCATGGATAAACGGTTAGTGAACTATTTATCGAATACGACCGGTTACGATGAATCACATGGATGTGGTCAATGATGCATCGTAGGATCATGTTAGTGTACCATTGACCCTTAGACCTGAGACATCATGGTTGGATTCAACATAAAATGCATATGGTTCATATGGTGTATAAGCACGAGACTAGTCATGTCTTGTGTAATAAGCCGGTTTGGTCATATGTTATTCATGTGCGAGGACAAGTGATGATCAAGATGGGATCCGTTAACTCAAAATAGTCCAATCTCGAGTTCCCAGACGAATGTCAATAAACATTGGAAAAGGGAAATCTCTGGCCATAGTATAATGAATGTCAGATGAAAAGTAGTTTCATGTTGCGAGTTTCATTGTATCGATTGACAATTCAATTAAAGATTAAGTTAAAGGTTTTGACATACCGAACCATTCTTAATCGGGATTAGATAACGGAGGGATTTGACTACACGGTACGTACGATCAGAATAGGTTCATTGGAGTTTACACTTCATTGTGTTTTAAGGGTTATGGAATATTGCTAGACGTCTACCATAATCAGTGGGAGTTTCGATTATAAAGAATTATAGCAAGCGTATCAAAATCAGATATTAGGCCCACGGCTAGATCACAGTGAACCAAAATGGTCACACATAAAACCAAGCTCAAGGAGAGAGAGTAATATATATCATTAATCAGATTAATGATGTTCGGACGTAAACGGTTGATCCGAATTAATGTATTGGTGAGAAATGATTATCCATGAATAGCTAGCACTAACCAAGGATAATAAGGATTTATTGAATTGGATTCAATGATGGGGGCAAAAGTGCATTGGTTTTATTCTAAAGGGTTAGAATATTTAATGGAATTAAAATTTGGTCTAATTATGAATTAACCATAAAACCAAGGATTTGACATAAATGTTTATGCTTAAGTTAATTTTAAATTGTTTGAGGCCTTCCCAAAACAATTTAAAATTACACTTCGTGCCCATGGTATATAAATTAAGTTTTATACCATTTTAATTGAATTGAATCAATTAAAACAAAATCACTCTCTCATTTTCTCTCTCACTCTCTCGGCTCTCTCTTCCTTGACTTGTGTGAATCACATTTTGAGGTTCTTCAAGTTCACTTGAAGAACTAAGATTCCAAGAAAGAAGATTCAAGTGTTATGTTTGTGTTCTACCTTGCATCCATCATCTTGTTCATCCATGTTACACCATTTCCATATCCAAAATGCATGAATCCCAACAATGGTATCAGAGCATGTTTAAATTCATGCATGCATGTAGCATTTTTGGTGAAAAATGGCTTCGTTTGGACATGAATATGTTTTTGCTTTAGATGCATGTTGAAGTTACTGTGTATTTTGAATACAAATGATGATGGATATGTGATATTCATGCTTATTAACATGCTTCTATCAAAAATAGACAAATAAGCCTATTAATTAATCATCCTAAAATGTTAGTACGAATTTCAGACTAGAAAGTTAAATTAAAAAAAAAAAAAAAAAAAAAAAAGGTGAACCAAATAATGGTGCAAAAACTAGAAGAAAATAATTCCTTTTTGTGAACCACCTAGTTTCAAATATTGGACACTGTATATCTTTTTTTTTTTTTTTTTTTTCAAAATTTACTAAAAATTCCTATTCTTATTAAACATACTGCTTTTAGCACTCTCCACTTTAATCTTTGAGAGGTACAAAAATTAAAATTGGTCGAGACCTGAATTCTAAGTACCTTGTCCGAATTCCCCAGCTCAACTAAGAACTCCCTCAGCTTGGCCTCAACTTCAGAATGGATCGGAGCATCATAAATCCACTGGGGATTTGCTGTTGGTACCTTGTTCATGTTTCTAAGAAGTTAATTAAATTGTAGTCAGATATGAGCCAGTAAACAATAGCTATGAAACGACACACCAGGGTTAGAATGGCCTGACCCTTGTAAAACAGATTCGGCAAACGGTCTCAAAATATCCAGATATACTATGTGAATTTTCATGATGGACGAAAGCCCTGAACCATGTTAGATAATGAGATAAAAATGCACATTTGTCTAACACAGGGTAAGGAACGGAGGCCTCATTGCCATACCTCTAAGAAGAGTAAGGACTTTTGAAAACATTACAAATTCACCAGGAAAGGCGTCGAACTGGAACCAAAGTGTATAACCATACTAAAAATATGAATGTCTTAGACAAAAATACAGAAAAAAGGTGATGAAATGCCTTACAGGATTAAAGCGTTTAATTCCTTTTGGGCTAAATTTCATCTTTTCCTGTATAAACTTCATGCTTTTTATCTTTTGCTCAGCAATAATTTTCATGGTATCCTATACAGAGGGAGATTAATGAGAGGTAAAGAAATTTTAAGTTGAGAATACAATCTCAGAGTAGTGCAAACTTACTTCAGCTTCATCTGCTGGTGTGGAATCACGGAAAAATAAAGTTGTAACCTCCATCGCCTGCTCAGGCAGGTCTAGACGCAGCTTGAGTCCCACTTCTGCCATGGCAGACAGAAGAGCTGCATGGTCCCCCTTTGACAGATAATAATATACAATTATTTCTTAATATGGAATGAGAAATAGTTTGAAGAGATGTCGAAACCACAGAGACATGAACAATAAATAATTGGTGAAATAGTAATATTATGATGAATACTTAAAAAGCTAAGTACATAAAATAATGAAGGATCCGTTCAATCAAAAATGAAGGTTGAGAGAAAGTAAAAGATTACTGACAAAGTAGAAATGGACACAACTCTTTCATGCCAGAGTAATTAGCTCATAGACACTCACACAATCAATACATTGAGTCAGCAGATGATTCCTGTAATTTCTACAATTCTTAAAAATATTTACTCTAAGATGAGAAAAATGATGAAAAGTTAACCCAAACCTCAGCAGCTGCTAACAACATTTTTGCTAGTCCTTGTCTCATAGAGCTTGAAACTTTCTTTGTGAGCCCAAAGTCAAGTAAAATTGGACGATGAGGAGCCTCCTTGCTAACAAGGAAATTTCCTGCATCAAAACATCCAAGAAAGCTTTGGAATAGGTAGAGGAATTGATTGTTGCACTAAACATTATGACTCGTTCCGAAGGCCAAACAAACTTTCAAGACCACGGGGGTAAAAAGAAGATACGACTGAAAACAAGTACCAGGATGAGGGTCCCCATTGAAAAATCCATCAATATAAATTTGGTGGGCATACGCACGTGTAATTTCTTCTACAATCTTCTGCTTGTCAACACCAAAAGCTTCCAGAGATTCATAGTCATTTATACGTATTCCATCCATATACTCTAAAATGAGGACGGCTTCTGTTGACTGTCAATTTGAAAAAAGAAAGATGCACATTCAAGTATTTGAAACAAAAAAAGGCAGTGTTCTTAATTCTAAGAAATTTAAGTACCAAAGTAAACAGTAGATCAAAGTCCAGAATTAGTAACAATTAGGTAACCTACCAATCCAATAATTTATTTAAAAAAAATAATAAAAAAATAAAATTAATAGTTATAGCCAAAGGATTAGCCAATTTGTTAAAAGAGTATGCCTGAAATATAACGGTTTTATATTAACTAATAAAACTTGAACTTGTTTCTTCGGGACAAAACTTTTCTGTTTTACTAGATATTCACTCAGATTTTTGTGATAACTTATCAAGTTATGATAACACAACAGTAACATTAAATATTCCAGATTTCCCATCCTTCATATTTAAAGCTGACAAGAGTGTTCAAAACCGGTTAACCGATTTTGTAAACCGAACCGATTAAGAGGAAAATCTGTTTTTTAATTAACCAAAAAACCGGTTTCAACCGGTTAACCGGTTTTGAACCGGTTTTAATTTAATATTTTATATTTACATATTTTTTTATTTAATATTTTTATAATAAACCTGTTTATAAAACCGTTTTCTGTTAACCAGATCTCATATTCTCGTAAACTGGTAACCGAATTGGAAAATCAGTTATTGTATTTCTTTGAACCGAAACCAAACCAGTTTTTTAGATAACTGAAAAACTGGTTTAGTTCGATGAACACCCTTAGCTCTAGTCACCTAAACTTCAGATTGCAGACTAAACACATTAAGTTTATAATAATAGTGAAAATCATGCCTGAATAACTTCCGGAATAAGAACATCCACTTTATTGACTGGCTTGTTATCTTCGCATATGTTTTTGCAGCCAAGATTTCTAAACACAGTTCTGGTATTTTCTAGAAACACAACAAGAATCAATAAGAAAAATTATTAAGCACCAATAAGAAAAATAATTGATGAAATTAAAGCATACATCCACACAACGGAAGTGCAAAATCCGTGATTTTTTTTCCTGTCACTTCAAATTCCACCATTGAACCAAACATCTTATCAAAACTTATGACAAAGCAGTTCATTCAAGTAAAAACTAATCATACCAGCTTCAAGATTGAAGTCAAGTTCTTTTGGAGCTTCTCGGCACCATTCATCTAAAATAGGGTTGAAGTCATACAGCGGTTCTGCCCAAGCTATCAAGTCAACAATCGATTTTGCATCCTTCAAGTCCTATAAAATTATAGGATACCAAATAAACATTTAATTACTGCATGTTTTTCTTAGCATACATTATTTGTAAACAAAAGAATGTAAAACCTCTAAGATAATTTTCTTGATACCCTGATGTTGAACTTTGACAACAACATCCTGCACATCACTCAGCTTGGCACGGTGGACTTGTGCAATCTACATAGCTTAAAACATGAGAATCCAATAATGTACTTACTATTCCAATAGCTCATACTATCAACTATAGTTCAAGGATCTTACTGATGCTGTTGCCAAAGGATTTTTGTCAAAATACTTGAAGAGATCTTCCATTGATTTACCCAATTCTTTCTCTATGGTCTGACAAACCTGTGCAACCAAAACTTACCACTTAGATATTCTGAATATTTAGGAAAAATACGCACATACACTATGGGAGTCTTGGCGGTGGCCACATTTCGCCACCATATCCTAACTCCTTCCAACTGTTGTGATGTGGCATTCTGATGACACACATGGAAGTCAACAGGGAGGTTGTCTGGTCAAATGTAAATTGTTAAGACATGAGGGGCAGTTCAGTCTTTTCCCTATGTTCTAAAACCTAAATCTCTCTTAGGTTTTGTGCGCAGCTCACTTCTCTCATTTCTCTCTTGGTTAACAGAGAGAGAAATAGTTAGAGGTGTTGTGCTGGAAATCCGAGGTTCATCCATGGAATCAACATTGATGGTAGGTGTGAGCTGTCCTTCTTTGAGTAGTCTTTTTTTACTGTATAAATATGTACTGATTTCTGCCTATTTGGTAATGTATGAGTGGTGAGAGCATCTGGTTATACGGGTGTAAAATCAGAGGGCTTTTGTATCGGGGTGATGCCTCGTGTAAAGGGGTAAGCCGATTCTTCTGTAAGGTTTCTCAAACTCATAGTGAAAGTTCTTTTTTTGGTTGCCCTGAAGAGTGGATGTAGGTAATCTTTAAGATTACCGAACCACTATAAATCTGGTGTTTTTCTTCTTCCTTTTACTTTACTTTAATTGTTGCTTTTGTGCATTGTTTGGTTGAATGAACATTATGGGTTATTGCATGATTACACTGTTTTTGGGTCATATTTACAACAATTGGTATCAGAGCAGGCTTTTCGAGTACCTAGGTTCCATTAATTCTAGGTTGTGAGATCCAATTTTAGAATCTGCAGTAATCTAGGGTTTCTACAGTTCTATTTGCTACTTAGTGTTTTCGGCTGGTCTCTAAAATTTGGGGCTTTTAGTTTCTAAGTTACTAGGAAGGTTAGAAACTTAGAAATGTCTAAGTATGAACTGGAGAAGTTTACAAGAGATAACGATTATGGGTTGTGGAAGATGAAAGTGAGAGTTGTCTTAGTCAAGGATGGGTTGTCTGCTACTTTAGAGGGTGAGGAGAGTTTACTAGAGAGCTTGTCTGAAAAGGAAAAGAAAGAACTTCTTGACAAGGCTTACAATTCTTTAATCCTAGGGCTAGGAGATAAAGTCCTAAGAGAGGTTAAAAAGATGAAAACACCGAGAGATTTGGGAAAAAATTAGACTCCTTATACTGTCTAAGTCTTCACCAAATAGGTTAGTTTTAAAACAGAAATTTTTCAGTTTTAAAATGGATGAAAACAAGGTTTTAGGTGACAACATAAATGATTTTAGGAAACTAATTCAAGACTTAGAAGGTCTCAGTGTTACCATTGAAGATGAGGATCAAGCTGTAATTCTTCTGAATTCTCTTCCCAAAAGTTTTTCAAATTTTGTTGATACTCTTAAGTATGGTAGACAAACCCTTAAGCTAGATGAGGTTGTGGTAGCTATTACTACTAAGGATACTGATTTTAGGAAGGAGGGTAAGTTAGATGGAGAAGGTCTGAATGTCAGGGGCAGATATGAGAAAAAGGGGTTTAAGAAAGGTCATTTTAGAAACAGATCTAAGTCAAAATCCAAGTTTGTCAGGAAGTGTTTCCATTGTCACAAAGAAGGACACTTTAAAAGGGATTGTCCAGATAGGAAGAAGAGATCAGGGGAGAAAGAGGCTAGTGGTAGTGTTGATATAGCCTCAGATGGGTATGAAAGCTTTGATGTTCTTGTAGCTTCTGATAGGGAATCTGAATCTGAGTGGATTTTGGACTCTGGTTGCACTTTTCATATGACTCCAAATAGGAGTTCTCTTATAAACTTTAAAAGGATAGAATCTGGCAAGGTTCTAATGGGGAATAATGCAGTGTGTAGTGTGTTAGGCATTGGGGATGTCAGATTAAGTCTTCATGATGGCAGTTCTAGGATCCTTTCAGAAGTTAGGTACATACCTGAGTTAAAAAGGAACTTGATTTCCCTAGGTAGTCTGGACTCAAATGGGTTTAGTTACAAAGCTCAAGGTGGAGTCATTAAAGTTACCAAAAGGTCTTTGGTGGTTATGAAAGGCGAGAAAAGGAATGGTTTATATGTCTTAAATGGATCCACTGTTACTGGAACAGCAGTAGTAACATCTCAGAAACCTAATCAAACATCTATTTGGCATAAAAGGTTGGGACACATTAGTGAGAGAGGTTTAATTGAGTTAAGTAAGCAGAATGCCTTAGGAGGGGATAGAATTGAGAAACTAGAATTCTGTGATCATTGTGTTTATGGGAAGATGAGCAGAATCAGGTTTAGTGTGGGAAACCACTGTTCTAAGGGTATTTTAGACTATATTCACTCTGATGTGTGGGGGCCAACCAAACATCCATCTTTGGGAGGATATAGATATTCATTAGCATCATAGATGATTTTTCTAGGAGGGTCTGGATCTATTTCTTAAAAACCAAAGGTGAAGCCTTTAGGAAATTTAAGGATTGGAAGATTATGATTGAGAACCAATGCGGAAAGAGAATCGAAACTAAGGAGATAATGGGTGGAGTTCATTAATGAAGAGTTTGATAACCTGTGTAGAGAGAATGGAATTCTAAGACATAGAACAGTTAAACACACACCCCAGCAAAATGGTTTAGCAGAAAAGATGAATAGGACCATTCTTGAGAAGGTTAGGAGCATGTTATCTGATTCTAGACTACCTACTAGGTTTTGGGCAGAAGCTGCTCACACAACAATTCATCTGATTAATAGGAGTCCATCCTCAGCCCTTAGTTTCAGAACACCTATGGAAAAATGGTCAGGGTATCTTGCTGATTATAGAAACCTTAGGGTGTTTGGATGTACTATTTTTGTGCATGAGAAAATTGACAAGCTAAACCCAAGGGCAATTAGATGTGTTTTCTTAGGGTATCTTGATGGTATAAAAGGTTATAGGTGTTGGGATGTTGTAGGACAAAGGTGCATAATCAGTAGAGATGTTAGGTTTAATGAGGATGAAGTAATTGGCCTAAATCAAAATGGTTTGAGTGAAAACGAAAACACAAGAAGGGCGAAACCATAAACTTAGAGTTAGGTGGAGACAACCCAAACGGACAAGATCGAACCAAACCAAACAACAATCGATGATCGACCTTTGAAGATGAACCTACCCTAGAGGACAATGATGAAAGTGATAGAGCTGAAACTGAGTTGCAAAATTACCAACTAGCTAGGGATAGAGAAAAAAGAGAAATCAGGCTGCCTAGGAGGTACTCACATGCTGATATAGTTGCTTTTGCCCTTCAAATTACTGAAGACACTGATGAGGAACCTAGAACTGTTAAGGAAGCCATGAGTTGTAGGGAATCTAGGTAGTGGAAACTGGCCATGCAAGAGGAGTTTGATTCTTTAATTAAAAACCAAACTTGGATCTTGATTGACAAACCTAAGGGTAGCAGGGTTGTAAAATGTAAATGGGTTTTTAAAAGAAAAGAGGGCATACTAGGGGTAGAAGCACCTAGGTTTAAAGCAAGATTAGTGGCCAAAGGGTTTACACAGGTTGAAGGGGTGGATTACAATGAGATTTTCTCATCTGTGGTGAGACATACAACCATTAGGATACTGTTATCTTTGGTAGCTCAGTTTGGTCTAGAACTAGAGCAGCTAGACATCAAAACAGCCTTCTTAAATGGTGATTTAGAGGAGAAGATTCTGATGGAACAACCTGAATTTTTTGAAAGGGGATCTAAGAATCAGGTATGCTTGTTGAAAAAATCCTTGTATGACTTGAAGCAGTCTCCTAGGCAGTGGTATAGGAAATTTGACTTTTTCATGTTGAATACTGGTTTTATTCGAAGTAGTTTTGATGGCTGTTTTTATTTCAAATGTTTATATGGAGAATGCTATATATATTTTTCACTATATGTGGATGATATGTTACTAGCTTGTAAGGATTTCTCTGAAATTGATAAATTTAAAAGAGAAATGAGTAAACACTTTGAGATGAAAGATTTAGGACAAGCTAGGAAGATTTTGGGTATGAACATTGAAAGAAATAGGAAAACTGGAAGTCTCATACTGTCCTAGAAAGAATATGCTAAAAAACTAATCAAGAAATTTAATATGATTGACTCTAAACCTGTCAAAACACCTTTAGGTCAACATTTTAAGCTTAGTGTAAGCCAGTGTCCAGAAACTGAAGAAGATAAGGAAGAAATGGCTTGTATACTATATGCCAATGCCATAGGAAGTCTGATGTACTTAATGGTTTGTACCAGACCAGATTTAGCCTTTGCTGTCAGTTCAGTTAGTAGGTTTATGAGTAATCTTGGAAAAGCTCATTGGGAAGCAGTTAAATGGATCCTTAGGTATGTGAAGGGTACTTTGTCCACTGGCATAGTTTACAGTAGGGTAAAAATTCAGGAAAGCCCCATCATGGGATGTGTAGATGCTGATTATGCTGGAAACATTGATAATAGGAAGTCCATGACTGGTTTTTCTTTTACTATTTGGAATAACCTGGTTTCTTTGGAAAGCTAATCTACGAGTTATTGTAACTCTGTTCACTACGGAAGGCAGTATGTTGCAATTACAGAAGCAGTCAAGGAAGCCATGTGGCTCAGGGGAATGCTTGTTGAAATGGGAATGGTTCAGCATCAAGTTCCTATTAAAAGTGACAATCAGAGTGTCATTTCTCTGTGTAAAAATCAGGTATTTCATGAGAGGTCAAAACATATAGATGTTAGACTTCATTTTATAAGAAACTTGATTGAAGACAAAGTCATCAAGGTGGAGAAAATTCCTGGTAAGGAGAACCCAGCAGACATGTTCACCAAGTCAGTAACCTTAGACAAATTAAGGCTCTTTAAGAGCCTTTTGCATGTTGAAGAGAATTAAGAACAGGGGGAGGAGGAAGAAGAGAAGATCAAATGCCAAGGTGGAGATTTGTTGTGATGTGGCATTCTGATGACACACGTGGAACTCAACAGGGAGGTTGGCTGGTCAAATGTAAATTGTTAAGACATGAGGGGCAGTTCAGTCTTTTCCCTATGTTCTAAAACCTAAATCTCTCTTAGGTTTTGTGCGCAACTCACTTCTCTCATTTCTCTCTTGGTTAATAGAGAGAGAAATAGTTAGAGGTGTTGTGCTGGAAATCTGAGGTTCGTCCATGGAATCAACGATGATGGTAGGTGTGAGCTGTCCTTCTTTAAGTAGTCTTTTTTTACTGTATAAATATGTACTGATTTCTGCCTATTTGGTAATGTATGAGTGGTGAGAGCATCTAGGTATACGGGTGTAAAATCAGAGGGCTTTTGTATCGGGGTGATGCCTCGTGTAAAGGGGTGAGCCGATTCTTCTATAAGGTTTCTCAAACTCATAGTGAAAGTTCTTTTTCTGGTTGCCTTGAAGAGTGGATATAGTTAATCTTTAAGATTACCGAACCTAGGGCTGTTCAACGAGGCGAGCCGGTCGCGAGCCGACTTGGCTCGACTCGAGTACGGCTCGTTAACGGCTCGTCTCATCTGAAATCGAGCCGACTCGGCTCGATTCGTGAGAGAACACGAGTCGAGTTCGAGCTTGTCTCGACTCGGCTCGTTAGGCTCGAATTATTAGGGGCGTTTTGAGGGTTTTATTAAGTATAAGGGATTACACTAAAATTTTTAAAACAAAAAGTTTATAAAAATGACAAAGAACACCCCATGTTAAAATCCCTAAAAACGCAACTAAAATTCTTTCTCCTCAAACTAAACTAAACCAAACCATTTTAGGCAGTCGGCATCAGATTTGGTGGAGAATGCAGGGAACAAGGAAAAAAAAAAAGAGGAAAGAAATCAGAGTTGGTGGAGACCGGGGAGTGCCGGGGAAACAAGGAGAAAGAATGAAAGGAAGAAAGAGAAAATAAGAAAATGGAGAAAAAAAATAAAGACAGAGAAAATAGGAGAAACAAGCGTCATGAGAGAAGAGAGAAAATAAGAGAAAGTAAATAGTAATAAGAAGAGGATGAGAATATCTTCAGAGTTGTGGAGACGCAGAGAGCAAGGGAAATAGGGAGAAAGGGAAAAAAAAAAAAGAAGAAGAGAGAAACGAACCATTGCCGTTGACTCTGGAGAGAGAAAAGAAGGCAAATCAATAATTTAGAGGAAAGAAGTGAGAGAGTAATAAATGAGAGAGAGAGAGAGAAAAGAAGAGTAATAAATGAGGGAGAAGAAAAGTTGACCGAATTTTGAAAAGAAAATTTGTTTACTTGGTTCGCGAGCCAGCTTGTGCCCAAATTTTTGCAAAAAAAAATTGAATAAAAAAATAAAATTATTTGGAGATGGCTCGCGAGCCGGCTCGAACTAGACTCGATAAATCGGCTCGCGAGCCGACTCGAAATATATTAAATCTATTATCGAGCCGAGTCGAGCCATATAATTTTTGACTCGGCTCGACTCAATCTCGGCTCGTTTACTTTTTCTTTCTCACGAGCCGAGCTCGATAAGTCGAAAACTCGGCTCGGCTCGGCTCGATAACACCCTTAACCGAACCACTATAAATCTGGTGTTTTTCTTCTTCCTTTTACTTTACTTTAATTGTTGCTTTTGTGCCTTGTTTGGTTGAATGAACATTATGGGTTATTGCATGATTACACTGTTTTTGGGTCATATTTACAACACCAACATTTGCTAGATGCTACCGTACTATACAGCAAAAAGGCATTTCTCCTTTCCTTCTCTTTCTTTCTCTCCCTCCTTTCTTTTTCTCGTGTCTACCCCTCATTTTTCTATTTCTCCTCCACCTTCTTCTCCCCTCCTTTCAGATCTGGCATAGTGCCAATCCTTATCATCTAAGTCAAAACTCAATTGGATTTTATCAAACACCTTATTTGCACCTTGATGTTGCTTCTTTTCACGACTGGAGGCAACCTCTCGCCCCACCGTGGTTGGCGCACGAGTAAAGGAAACGTCTTGCCCCACCTTCGCTGGTGTACAGTTGCTCTGCCGTTAGGAGAGATGGTTACGATGAAGAAAGGGGGATCCTGGGTGGTGGTTCCAAGGTGGGGAGAGAGATAAAGTTTAAAATGGAAAGGAGGGAAAAAGAGAGAATAGATCACCTTGCGCGTTTAACAAGTGTCGGACAGAAATAGGATTTCAGGGGTACTCAACTAGGTTCTAAAGAATAATACTAGCTTTACTCCCCCTTCTTCTTCCTTCTTTTATTCACTAATCTCTCTTTCAAAGAATAAATGATTAAAGAGGCCATAATTATCCAGAAAGTTAAACTTTGTAAAATTACAGGGGTATAATTGATTTTTACTCGGAACCGTGGTTGTAAATTTGAGCCCTATATCTTTAATTAAACAATAGTACGTATCTTTCACTTTAATAGAAGAAGCGTAAAAGAGTATTTAATTTAATTTTTTATAATTGATGCTCATTAATTAATAATATATCAATTGCTTATTTATAATTTGTTGTAGGTTGCCTCTCACAGCTTGGAATACTCAAATTTTTGTTCTGTCAATTTACAATTTAACAAATTTAAACATGATAATGTGTAACCTTCTATTTTTCATACCAATGGGTGGTTTCTATCATTTCGTGAAACTTACAAGTTGTACTAGTTATCTCTTATTTTAATCAATTAAAGTATAATGTTTTCAAGTTTTATATTTATTCAATTTAAAGACACTTAATAGTCAACTGATATTACACTTAACAGAAAATAAGAATAAATAAGTAATTACTATTGCAAATTTAAACAGAACAAACTAATAAAACTTTATAAAATGAAATGATGACAAGTCAACTTCCATTTATCTTCTTATTATATACAACGGTGAAAGAAGAAATCACCTCATGTAAAGGATGAGGAGGAAGAGAGTCTTGTAACGATTTGAGAATAGTTATGTACTTTGATGGAAGCACATTAGCACGTCCGGATAAGTATTGTCCAAGTTTCACCCATAAGCCATTCAACTCTTTTATTAGTTTCACAATTCGTTTATCATTACGATTATGAGCTTTCTCCCATAAACCAAGTCTTTTTGATTTTTTAGTCCATTTCGTTTTTGTCTGTACAGCCTTTTGTAAAAATTAACACCATATAAGTCAATAAAATTTCCATCCACTTCACATCAAAATAGTAAACAATAACAAAGAAATTAACTTTAATTACCTTATAGTCTAAGATAACTTTGAAAGCCAGCATGTATACTTTCATGCGTCTTATGTAAATGTTTCCCCACCCCATCTGAAATAGCAAACAGTTATACGGCCTTTTAACATTTATACGAAATCAGATACACTAAGCATTTTATTCTTAAGACCATAGTAAAAATGCCATATTATTTAGTTTCATGTAGGCAATAAATATGATGCTCATACACTAACACGACACCAACTGAGATTTAAAAGGGATGTAGCGTTATTGAAACCAAGGGACTGAGATTTGATAGAAAGAAAATTACCTCAAGTTTTCTTAAGTTAGTTGATCAAATTGAAACTATTTTGATTTCTGTGTCGTTTTACAAAAGAACTTCCAATTGTATAGTTCAGTGTTCAATACCTCTTATATAGCTTCATTTCAGGAAGAAAAAAAGGAGGTCCAATAGTCGGCGAAGATGTGTCAAGATCTGATTCAAGAGTTGATTTAGGAATGATCCTTAGATTGGAGATATGTGAGGCGTGGAATAAAAGGCAGAGAATATGGGCGTTAAATTAAAATGATTCCAATGGGGTGGCTTAAAGCAACCATTAATACTGTTGTAGTATATGTAGTATTACTAAAGTACTTTCTGTCTGTTTAAGATAACATCCGCCCTCTGAATGTTCTTCCAGTGTCAAATCATCAAGAAACATTCTTACCTTGTTGCTGTAGTTCCTTCTAGATGTTTCTATTGCACAGTGTATTCATTTAATTAGGTTAATACACAGTAAACTAATAAATTTATATATAGGGTTAAAGTAACTTAACGTTACACCCCACGAAACATCAAAAACTCATCTTAGAACCCAAAAATTGGTCTTTTTCTTTTGTATTTTATTTATTTGAATAAATTTTGTTATTTGTTTTAGTTTTTAAATCTTAAAAAGTTTTATAAAAACATTTTGTTGTTTAAATTTTAAAAAGTTTTGGCCACCTGACTTTTCTCAAATTTTTTTTTATTTAATCAATTTTTTTTTTAGAAATTCTATTTTCAAATTTTCAAATTTTATTTTCAACTTTTAACTTTTTCATATTTTTTAGTCCATTTTTAATTTTAAGATTATTTTTATTTTATTTTTTTTACATTTTCTAAGTAATTTTTCTTATTTTTATTCAAAATAAACTTACATAAATTTGTATAAAGTTTTAAAATACTTAAAAAAAAAAAGCTTTAGGGAAAATTCAGACATTTCAGAGGTCAACAACAGTCGACACCCAAAAGCTTTGTAGTTGAAAAGCTTCAGGGGCAATTTAGACGTTTTGTAGGTCAAACATAGTTAACATCCAATTTAATAGCCAAAATAGACGACGTGGGGCATATACTATAATTTCTGTAGTTTCTGGGGTCTAAGAAAATTTCTAATGTTTCAGGAGGTGTAAATGGTGTTAGATATACATATAGTTGTTTAATTTTCGTTCACAAGAAATTCTCCTTTCATTTGGCTTAGGCTTCCATGGCCTTCTTCTCGGCTCTCTCGAATGTCATGCACCTAGACTTCGCAAAGCAACCACAAAATCAAAGAGAGTCAGTGCGGTGCCATTAGCGAAACCCTTAAAAACTCAAGTCTGATTCGCACTTTCCCCTAGTCCAAAGCTCAACTTCAAACTACTTCCTTGGACTACAGACTTTCGTTTTAACCTTTGACAAAAACTTAAACGGAAGTAATAACAAAAACTGAAAAGATGTTTCTTTCGAAAAAGGAAGTGTATATCGTTACCTCAAATTCTATTAGTGAGCTTTAATTTATAGCCCACCTCTCTTCCACCCCGACTCCTTTTTCTCCGTTTCTTTTTCTTTCCCTCTGCCCAAAATCGCTACCAAGCCAATCGCTTTCTCTTCCATGCACATTTTTCTTATTTATGTTTGTTATGCCTGGAAAAGTAGGGCTAACGCAAAACCCTGTCAACGTTAGCAGTCAGAGCTTAGGTAAGCCCTCATACCATTCGCATTCGCAACCACGCGCACGCCGACGCAAGTGGCATGCTCGCCAATGCAGTGGGTGTGTGCCAAGCTGGTGAAAGGCTAGAGGTGATCCACGTGTCCAATCCCTGGAAGAGTCGAGTAAATCACTCGAGCAGGTGAACAACGAGATGCAAAGAAGGATTTGCACGACAATCTTACACACTCCCTGATTTAGTAATCATTACCTCAATTCATCCCACTATAAATAAAGGGATCCTCTCCTGTATGTGGGATTAGCTAATTTCTCTCTGGAATAGCATATACTCTCTCTCTCTCTCTCTCTCTCTCTCTTGTAATCTCTTGTAAGTCAGCTCGCTGAACACGACCTGACCTCATATATTAATACGATACCAGTAGACGTAGGATTCGCTTACTTAAGAGTCTAAACCACTTTAAACGCCATTCTTCATCTTTTATTCAGTTCAATTCTCCCATATACGTATGTCTTCTGAGTCAGCTCAGCATTTCCCACGTGCGTTTAATTGGTGTCAAAATCAAGCATCAACAGTTTGACGCTAGAAGGAGGGTCTGATTTAGTATTCGTCCTTCATTAGGAGAATCTCTGACTAATCGATCCTACCAACAGCAAATGGCTTACCGATTCAAACTTGAGCGAACTAATCATGGTGAGGAAGAGATCCCCCAGGTACAAGTAGACACTTCTTTTGAAGTGCCCCTAGTCCTGCAAAATCTCATGGGGGATATCCCTTCAAGCTCACGACTTGATCCAATCGTCATGAGCTACCTGAAGAGGTTCAACAATACTCTCCAAACGGTCAACCAAGGGCTAGACCGCTTGGATCGGGTCGCGCCACCCAAATTAAATGAGGCGGTGCCATCGCCAAAAATGTCTACAGTCACATGAAAGCGCGGAAAAGGGTGATAGTCCGTGCTGCACGCAGAAGAGAAATCAAGTGGCGAACAATGGGCCTAGAGGCTCCAAGGGACTAGCGAACACAGACCGCAGCCCGGGTAGAATACCCATGCTGCGCAAACAAGGTGACATGTCGTGGCCCGAGTTGTCCCATGCCACGTCGCACAAGCACTCCCACAAAAGTGCAAGGCAGGAAGATTCCCATTATCGCCAAAATGACGACTCCGATCGTCGTTGTTCAGGAAGTTACCACCGTTCGCGGGTCGGTTTGCACCACCGTGGAGGTTGGGAAGGTTCCCTAGACCATTCAATGCCATCGCACGACTCTAGCCAGTGTGTGTCAAGAGCGGTCGGAACTACCAACTGAGGAGAGGAGGAATTTGACCTTCGAACTTTCCTCAACCACAACCGTGAGGGTCCAACCCGCGTTGGGGAGAGCAATCCCTAGATGGCTCCGCTGCCTCAGATTGAGGAGTTACAACAAGCTCTAGATCAGCTAAAGGCTTAGCAAAATGAGTGAGGGCAGGTCATAGAAGTGTCTCCCTTTTCTCCAACTATGTTAGCCACCCCTCTCCCATCCAGATTCAGAATGCCCGATATGTAGGCGTTTGATGGGAACTCTGATCCACAGGATCATTTGTACGAATTCAACGACCTGATGGAACTTCACCAAGTTTCTGACTTGGAAAAATGCCAATGCTTGGCAGTAACTCCTACATCTCATGCCAAGCGATGGTTCAGGTCGCTCTCGGCGGGATCGATCAACTCATGGAATCAAATGAGCTCAACGTTCTTGTGGCATTTCCCAGCGAACAGGAAGTTCTCAATGCTTTTGAGCTATCTCAGCAACATAAGGCAAGAGAGGGATGAATCCCTCCAATCTTACATCGATAGGTTCCACAGGGAACTCCATAAAGTAGCCATACTCCCGAAGAGTCTGTTTGGACTCTCATCATTGTGAGAGTTTGTCCACAGATAGATTTGTGGAAAGAGCTACAATCAGAGGACGATGTTTCTCTCGCCTGTTTCTACAACCTTACGGAGAAATACCTCCGTATTGAGAACTTGTTGGCAGCGCTCCACTGCCACAACCCCGGTCCTTTGGGTAGTGCGCCAAGTCAGGGGAAAAATAGGAGGGCTGATTGTTGATGGGCTAACAATAATCAACGAAAAGGAAAGAAGTAGCGGTTTGAGCCCAAGAAGTCTTATGCTCTAGTTCCACATCATGATCGTGACAGGAATCAATATACCCCTTTGAATGCATCTGTCTCGGCCATTCTTGACAAGTCAGAAGAGGCTAGCCTGCTCGGAGAACCTAAGCCCATGAAAAATCTCCCCTCAGCTAGAAACAGTAAAAAGTACTATCATTATCATCGGGACAATGGGCATCACACTGATGAGTGTCGAGCTCTCAAGTAGGCAATCGAAGACCTTATCAAGCAGGGGGCAAGAAGTGTCGTGATCGCAAGGGTATCTGTAGTGTGGGGATAATCTTCGGGGGACCACACCTCGGGTGAAACTCAGGAGGTGCCCAAGAAAGATATGCTTGCGCAACCCATCACGACCCTATCCGTATGATGAACATGACGTAGCGACCATCAAAGGTTCACAAAGAGGAGGAAATCACCTTCTCCAAAAAAGACGTAGTCTGATTGCATCATCCCTTTGACGATGCTCTTGTCATCATGCCCTAAATAGGGCGCTACGACGTCCATAGAATGTTGGTGGATAACGGAAGTGCTGTAAAAATTTTGTTCCAGCGAGCTTTCAAAAGAATGAAATTGGATAAGGTTGACCTGAAGCCCGCCTCTATCCCCCTATATGGTTTTATAAGGGATCACCTGATCCCCAAGGGAATGATCTCATTTCCAGTCCTGTGAGGGTGACTCCAGGTAGAGGTGGCTGAGGTCATTGAATTCTTGGTAGTAGACTCCCCCTCCGCTTTAAATGGCATCCTAGGGTGACCTCTACTAAAAAACTTCAAGGCAGTCATTTCGATCTACCATCTCAAGATGAAGTTCCCCACCCCGCAGGGATAGGGGAAGTAGGCGGATCTTAGCACACTTCTTGCGACCGCTATGTAAGGGCAGTGTAGATGGTGTGCAAGGGGAAAGGCATCTTGCGTGGCATTCCTAAACAGGCAATGGCGATCAGTCGGCTGGAACCACAGCCTAGCCTAACCGAGGATAATATGGATCCTCGTATGGAGGAATGCCCTTCCAGTGGGCCAGTTGAGGATCTATCGGAAGTGTCAGTCAACTAGAATGAGCCAAGCCGAGTGTTGAGGATTGGAAACAATCTTAACCCCCAGCTTGCTACTGACCTGACCAACTTCCTCAGAGAAAATATTGATGTGTTCGCATGGACACATGCCGATATGATTGGGATCAGCCCGAACATCATTTGCCATATCTTGAACATCAATAGTGAAGCCAGGCTGGTCTGCCAGAAAAGAAGAGCGATGGATCCAGAACGATATGCCGCCTTGAAAATAGAGGTAGATAATCTCCTTCAGAATGGGTCCATCTGGGAAGCGCTTTACCCGAGCTGGGTTGCCAACCCGATTCTAGTAAAAAAGCCCAACGGCAAGTGGCAGACCTGTGTTAACTTCACCGACCTCAACAAAGCCTACCCAAAAGACATCTTTCCCCTACCAAGGATTGACCAGCTCGTTCATGCCACCTCCGGGCACGAGCAGCTGAGTTTTATGGACGCATACTTAGGATACAATCAAATTTTGATGTATGCGTCGGATGAAGAGCATACCTCATTTGTTACAGATCGGGGGCTATATTGCTATAGGGTTATGCCCTTCGGCCTAAAAAACACTAGAGCAACTTACCAGCGGCCGAGTAGATCGGGAAGTCGATGGAAGTCTATGTTGATGACATGCTAGTTAAGTTGCATGTTGCTTCAGATCAAATAGCGTATCTCACTGAGATGTTTGACATCCTCTGGAAGTACAGAATGAAGCTCAATCCTTTCAAATGCTCATTCGGTGTGTCCTTAGGAAAATTTCTGGGGTACATGGTTAACCAGAGGGGAATAGAGATCAACCCCAAGAAAATCCAAGCTCTCCTCGACATGAAAAGCCCGACCAACCAAAAACAGGTTCAGAGTCTCAGTGGGCGAATAACGGCCCTCAGTCGCTTCATATTGAGGGCAATAGATCGCTGCTTGCCATTCTTTAATATACTCAGGGCCAATAAGAAGTTTGAGTGAACTCCTGAGTGCGAGCAGGCATTCCAGAGCATTAAAGAGCACCTCGAAAAGCCACATCTTTTGTCCAAGCCTCTCTCGCAAGAAATTCTCCTCCTGTATCTGTCCGTCTCTCAGTATGTGGTCAATGCAGCTTTAGTTTGGGAAGAAACCAAGGTTGGCCAGTTTATTAAGCGAGCAAGCGTCTGCTGGATGCCAAGATGTAATATCTGGAAATAGAGAGATTGGTTTATGCCCTGTTGATCGCCTCCAGAAAGTTGTGACCTTACTTCCACACCCACACAATCCATGTAATGACCAGTTACCCACTCAAGCAAGTCCTCGAGAAGCCAGAGGCATCGGGTAAATTGCTCAAGTGGGCCATGGAACTAAGTCAGTTTGATCTATAGTATAGACCGAGACCAACCATCAAAGGGCAAGCTGTTGTCGATTTCATCTCGAAATTCTCATATCACCCGATAAAGGAATCTGAGCAACAAGCTAGCGAAGTCACCCAGGAAACTGTTCAAAACCTGTCAACCTGGAGCTTGTACGTTGATGGATCATCAAACAGGAAAAGGGCCAGGGCAGAGCCTTCTCCTCCTGAGTCCCGAAGGGACTCGCATTCATGGCATTCTCCGTTTCGGGTTCAAAGCGACCAACAATGAGGCTGAGTATGAAGCTCTGCTCGCTAGATTGCGGTTGGCAAGAGAAATGGGATCAATCGCGATCAGCATCCACAATGACTCCATGCTGGTTGTCAACCAGATTTTAGGGGAATATCAAGCCAAGGAAGAAAACATGATCGGCTATTTGAAGAAAGCTAAGGCCGTACTTGAGCCGTTTAAGCACTTCATGATCAAGTAGATTCCTAGGGACAACAATTCTGTTACGGATGCCTTGGCAAAGATAGCCTCATCGTTGGACTCGGACGTGCCAAAGAGCATTCCTGTTCGATTCATAGAGGCCCCTAGTATCAGTTTGCCCGAACAGGCCGTGAATGTAACTGAATTAGTGTCCTGGATGAACCCTATCATTCATTATCTCCAAGATGGGATCCTGCCTAACGACAAGGTCGAGGCAAGAACCTTGCAAACAAGAGATGCTCGTTACACACTCATAGGAGATCAACTGTACAAGCGAGGGTTTAGCTCCCCTCTTCTCCGATGTGTGACCGATGAAGAAGAGACTATATCATGAGGGAGATACATGAAGGAATCTGTGGTAATCACATGGCCACATGATTCCTCACCAACAAGGTTGTTCGTCAAAGGTATTACTGGCCCCTGATTCAAAAAGACACCTACAACTTTGTTAAAACATGTGGCAAGTGTCAAGGGTTCGCAAACATACCGCAAGCTCTTTCCCACTAACTGGTAACCATGTCTAGCCCCTGGCCATTCTCTGTGTGGGGAATCGATCTCATTGGACCCATGTCAGTTGGTAAAGGGGGAGTCAAGTATGCGGTGGTCGCGGTAGACTACTTCACTAAGTGGGTCAAAGTAGAGCCATTGGTCGTGATCACCATCAAAAAGCTCAAGGACTTCATCTTCAAAAATATTGTGTGCCACTATGGGATTCCTCATACCCTTATCTCTGATAACAGGAAGCAGTTCGATAACGAGGAGTTTAAGCATTTTTGCGATGAGTTGGGTATCCATAAGAAATTTGCCTCAGTCACAAGGTCGCGAGCAAATGGTCAAGTTACAGTTGTCAACAAAACCATCAAGCACACTCTGAAGGCCAAACTTGGCACAGCCAAGGGAAATTGGGCAGACAACTCCGAGAACCTCTACCTTAGAAACCCCTTTTTCGCTAGCATATGGTTGCAAAGCAATGATCCCTGTGGAGGTAGGAACCAGTTCACTTCGGAGGGACCTGTTCAATGAGATAGATAACGAGGCACTTATGCGTGCAAGTCTGGATCTAGTTGAAAAACATCGCAGCAAGGCTCAGCTAAGAATAGCAGCCTATCAGCAATGTACGAAAGAGTTCTTTGACTCCAAGGTCAGAAGAAGAGACTTCCAGGTCGACGACCTCGTTTTGAAAGAAGTCATTCTCGGTACTAGGGAACCGAGTATGGCAGTTTTGGGACCAAACTGAGAGGGCCCATATTGCATCACCAAAGTGATAAGACTGGGGACTTATCATCTTAAAAGGTTGAATGGTTCCTAAGTACTGCGAGCTTTGAATGTTGAACACCCCTGAGCATATTATCAGTAATTCCGAACTCAGTTTCTCCTTGTAAAGATGTTACTTTTCTTAGTCCATGTAAATAAAAGACGTCCTTTTGCAATTATCTCTCCATGTGTATAATTCTGTTCGCATAGATTTGTATCAATGTTATTGTAAATAGTTAGAATGCGATCTCATGTGTAACATGAAGTACGAAATTGTAAGTATTCACAACAGATTAAGAAAGCCATGGGAAAGGCAGTACAGAAAGTAACCATTGGCCTTCATCCCCAACTCCTGGAGGCACGACCTCATTGTCCCTAGGCTGATCGCCGACCATCTGGCCGATCGCAGGCTCCTTTAGGACATAATCCGTATGCTCTTCTAGGTTAGGCTCTTGGGCGGCCTTCGTTGCATCCTCATTATCAATTCGCGCCATGGATCTGAGGACGTCCCGGTATTCCTCCGAAAGGTCAAACAGATCCATTTCGGGATTCTTTGGCCATAAGGCATAGATGGACTGAATTGCCCATTTAGTAGCCTTATTCTCGATCTCCAACTCTTGTCACTACCTCTCTTCAGTCAGCGAAGTGACTCGGCCCTAGCTAACTTGGAGTTCGGCCTCAAGCGCCTACCTTTGCTTTTCGGTGGCCTCCCATAGCTCCGCCCTTTCCCACTTTGCTCGTAAGAGCCACTGGGAGGTCGTTTATAGCTCTTGCTCTTTCTCGCCAGCCTCCTTGGCAAGTCTGGCCACCATCCTCTAAAGCTCTTTTACCTCCTCTTTGTGCTTCTCTAGCTTGGCCTTCTGAAAGTCCACCGTGCGAAGAGCAGCATTCCTTTCATTCAGGTACTGATTCGTCGAAATGGTGGATAAGTCTTTCTCTGCTTCAAAGGCTTCTAAGTCCGGTTTAAGTTGCGCGTTCTCTTCTCTCAGCGCAACCATCCCCTCGACAGCTCCCAGCTGGACCTTTTGTAGGGACAAGTGCATGGAGAGCAGAACCTATGAACGAAAAGAGTAACAAGTTAGTTTCCTTGCTACTGAAAGAATAAATGTAAAGTCCTCATCGAGGACAGCTCGTTCTACCTAGCTCAAGTGCTGAAGGGATATGGACATCAGGTCCACAGGGTTGGAAGCCACGAACTTCTCAAAAGCCTTCTCAAGCCGCATTCCAGTAGGGTAAAAACCACCAGCTGCAGATGATCCGGAAGTTGCCCCATTGAGTTCAGCACGGGTGTGTTCGTGCCCACGCCTGCAGTAGGAATCGTATCGCCTGCTGGTTCTTTGGTTAGTCTCTTCCCAAGGTCTACGGCCTCACTCTGCCTTGTTCGTGGTTCCCCCGGAGCAATGGAGATACCAGTTGCACCCCTAGAAGGCCCTTCCAATCGGAACGCTTGGTAAGGCTGCGACCTCTCGGGCTGAATGTCCAAGCCTTCCGGTTCAAACTCTGACTCTTTAGTTTGAAGTTGCTTTCGCTTCTTGGACTTTTGGGCCATGGTCTTGTGCTTCGGGCAAATAGCCAAAGGCTGGGGAACCCTAGCAGGTCGTACCGGAGCACCTATCGGTGTCCCTCCGATAGGGGGACCGTTAGGAGCCGCTCCAGGTGGTCTGGTGGCACTTACTAGGGGGAAGTTAAACTACCTTGGTCGTGGCGATCTGGGCACCTTGGGAGGCATGGTTGCTGCATGCAAACATCATTAGCAAAACAGTTCGCTGCATGAAAAATAAAACAACAGGCTAAGGTTAAAAAGCTTACTCGATGGGGTCTCCAAGGTCTCTTCGGGGTTGAAGAAACCGTACTTTCGCAAATTTGTGGTTGTCACAAGTAGCCTTGCGTCGCGACTCCCTTCGGGTAGAAAACCGAAGGTAGTGATTCTGTCTGGATCCTTGAGGAGCGATAACCTGGTCGTTTTGTTAAATGCGAAGAAACAAAGAGCTCATTAGCGAAGACCAAAGGGAAATTCGCGACCTCAAAAGAAAGGAGAACATATTCGGCTCCAGAAAGTGGCAAATGCTATTGTATCAAAAGAAAAAGAACTTCATCTCGTATGCCCCTGCATTGTTAGGGTAATTGTGTATTCCCGCTTCTATCATAGAGCGCTTGGAGAGGTAGAAGGAGTCCTTGTCCTTACTCTTCTTTAGGATGTACGAGCAGCCGAGGTCTAGCGCGGTTAGCTCACCTAATCCATTTTCGCCACAAGCGATATACATAGCCACTGCTATCATATATGCGTTCGGTGTTACCTGTAGCAGTGCGATCCCGAAACGATCCAAGACGAACCTGACAAACGGGTGGAAAGGGATCAACATTCCACTCTTGAAAATGTTCTCAAAGATCGCAACCATCCCTTGTGGCAGACTCCGAGTTCTGTGTATCCTATCTTGGAAGACCTCCACACCGAGAGCGTATTGGTCTACCACCATTTGAATATCCTCGACAGTAATCATCTACAAGATCTCTTGAGAGAGACCCTTAGGAGCATCCTGCACAGGCGCGCTGGTCCCCGTCTCAATTCTGGTCGTTAGGGAGTCCATTCTATTGCGGTATGAAAAAAGCGACATGTAGGGAATCATTCAGTCCTCGTACACTGTTTCTTACAATGACGTGGAGGAGAAAGTAAAAAGCTTCCTCCCTTAAACCCTAGAAAATCCCTAACATAATACTTTTAGAGCCACCATCAAATGGCTCAAACCCAAGGAGAATATTCCATCTCCGATCAACTACCAGTAGACTATCATCGCACGGTGGCTATCGAAAGCAAGAAATAAAAATAAGTGGTAGAGAAACCATCCTTACCCCTTGGAATGAGAAGATGAATCCTCTTGCTTCAAATATCAAGCGCGCACCAATCTGAAAGACAAAGAACCAAGGCTCACAAAAAGTTTTGCTCTCTCTAAGAAGGTGAGTATTGTGGCATTACCTGAAGTGAGCTTGGGGTTTTATAGTGAAGGAAGTGGCGCTTTGGTTTACCGAAGTCAAACAACGTTTGGGCGGAAAACGCATCTGACTGTTGATCAAAACCACGTGTCGCAAATCAACGAAGGAGAGTGACCGTCACACTTCGAGAAACCAAATCATCATTCTCTTCCGTTGAAACACTCAAGCGACGACACGTTTCCCTCCTCCACATTAAATGCACCCACATCTGTATTTAATGCTTTGATAGGGAATTTTGTTTCAGCATGGCTCGCATTTAATGCGCATGGCTGACACTTATTGCACACAAGACACGTCTGGCAGAGCAAAAGATATTTCATTAAATGTATCAGCTACAAAAGTGCAACAGATAACATCTGAAGAGGTCGTTATATAGAACACTCTTCGTCTTATGTCAGTCACAAAGCGACGTGACTCTTCGATCTTATCTTATGTTAGTTGCAAAGCGACACGATTCCTTGTCTTCAGCAAAAAAATCCAGTAAGTGTAATAAGGTCGCGGACCTCGGTCGAAAACCAGTCATCGTTTTGGCACTAAACATGGTCTAAGAATAGGTCGCTGACCCTAACAGTAAGCCATTTTAGGTCGCCTATATGGAAACATTTCTTCGACCTCTTTGCAGCCATGTCGGATCGACCAGTATCTCGTCAAACGCATCAAATCAAGGTGTAATAGGTAGTTTCCAAGGTTCGATTCTGAAACCTTAAAAACTAGGGGACTTCTGTTATGCTTGGAAAAGTAGGGCTGACGTAGAGCCCTATCAGCGTTAGCGGTCAGAGCTTAGGTAAGTCCTGCAGCCATTCAGACGCAGCCACGTCACACGCTGATGCAAGCGGCATGCTCTTGCCAATGCAGTGGGTGCGTGCCAGGCTGGTGAAAGGCTGGAGGTGATCCACGTGTCCAATCCCTACAAGAGTCAAGTAAATCACTCGAGCAGGTGAACAACGGGATGCAAGGATTTGCATGGCAATTTGACCCACTCCTTGGTTTAGTAATCATTACCTCAATCCATCCCACTATAAATAGAGGGATCCTCTCCTGTCTGTGAGATTAGCTAATTTCTCTCTATAATAGCATATATATACTCTCTCTCTCTCTCTCTCTCTCTCTCTCTCTCTCTCTCTTGTAATCTCTTGTAAGTCAGCTCGCTGAACGCAACCTGACCTCATATATTAATACGATACCAGTGGACGTACGATTCGCTTACTTAAGCATCTGAACCACTTTAAACACCGTTCTTCATCTTTTATTCAGTTTAATACCCCCATACACGTGTGTCTTCTGAGTCTGCTCAACATTTCCTACGTGCTTTTAGTTGGTGTCAAAATCAAGCATCAACAATGTTTTTTATGAATTTTTGGATTTGTGGAGTTTGTGGGTTTGTGGAGTTTGTTGATTAATGGAGGTTTTGTGAAGATGGGAGAGACAATGATGGGAGAGACAATGATGGATGGGGGTGGAGGATTGGCTGATGGGTGCATGGTGGAGGTGGGGTGAGGTTTCGTTAAGGTGTTGAGGTGATCAGACCTTGAGACGAGCAAAGGAGGAAGAACAGAGGTCAGCGATACGTGAGAAAGAAATGGTAGGCATAGATCTGACTGCATTGATTTGGCCGGATGTGATTTGGCCGAAATCTCACTCAGAAAAGTGCAATACGGCCTGTATCACACCTGGCCAGGTACGATTCTGACCAAATCGCGTCTTCTCGAGTCGATTCCGACCAATTGGTGTGATTTTCTCGGTGTGATTTTCTCGGGGTGAAAGAGGATATGAATATGAGAGAAGAAGAGGAGCTAACAAAAGACCTTTGTGCATATTTTCACTGGGTTTGGAGCTGGTGAAAGTGAAGAAGAAGAAAATACATTGAGAAGAGAGGTGGCTAAGGAGAAAGAAGAAAGGAGAAGAAGAAGAAGAGGGAAGGGTATTTTCTTCTTTACACAGTTTATACCATGTCAGAGAACGGATTTTCATAAAGGAACATAATGATGGGTGGAAAAGTGACGTTTTGAAACTTGACGGGTGGGAAAGTTTCCTTTCGCCAAAGCTTGGGTGGGGAAATGTTATTCTCCCTTCTTAAAATCCTAGGTTCTTTCAGAGAATAAAAATGGGATGAGTGCGTACAATTTTTTAATTTTTTTAATTTTTTTAAATTTTATATAAAAGTATTATTTTGGTCCTCTTGTATCAAGTTTTTGAATTTAGCTAAAACAGCCCAGTTTCTGAAATTCACCCTTGGCCCTATAATGTATCTTCCTAATTCTCACTAACCCCGTTTCTCATTCATCATAATGTTTTGGCCATATATATAACTGTTCATTTTGGTTTAACTGCACCATATATATATATATATATGCGCACAAAGATGTAAAACCGTTACTTGGAACTGTTTCAACTTTCAAGCATATGTCCATTCCCCACCTTTTTTGGACAGAACAGACAAAACCTTTTGTTTTTCTTTTGACATTTCCGGACTGATGAAAGTAATTTTTAGAAATTGGATGTGGAAAAATAAAGACCAAAAACTTTCTGATTATACAAACGAAAGACAAACAATATGGATAAAAAAGAGGAAGATAAAAATACAAAAGGAAGGAAAAAGTACGGAGAAAAATAGCATAAGCCTGGGATACCATTTTATTTGCTCATGTAATAAGAGGTTATGTGTTAGTAATTCAATCAATTCGTAGAAAATATATTAACCTTCATTGATAATAGCTAAAAATATCACTTGCATGCTATATATATATATATGTGTGTGTGTGTGTGTGTGTGTGTGTGTGTGTGTGCAGGGGCGGATTCAGCCCCTTTGAGGGTAGGCTTGGGCCTACCCTCAGATTTGGAAAAAAAATTATTATTATACAGGTCATAAAAAATTGTTAATTAACATATATATCCAGATCCACTTTTAGATTTTTAAAACATAAGAACTATTATACATACTGTATATCTAGGTCTACAAAAACACTTATTATATATATATATATTTATTCAAAGCCCACATCATATTAAAAGTTTAAAACTCTCTTCAGTGTTTTTCTACACAGTTTTACCTTTTTTTTATGATTTTATCCCCAAATTCTTTATTCTCTCTTTCTCTTTCTTATGTTATTCGTTCTTAAAATTTTTGAAGACTGAAATTGTTAAATTTTCACTACTCAAGGTGTCATAATTAGCTCCATTTTCTGTTTTATCGATTTTAGGTATGCGTATTGTTCATTTCAATTTAGTTTATTTAAGGATTGAATCATTTTTTTTTCTTTTTGAGGTTTTTTATTCTAATTTGAGAGAAAAAAATATTAATCTTGTGAGTTTATTTTGTATTTTTCTGTCTAAGAATGAATCTGCTTTCTCAAATTAAAACATTAACTATATTTTAAAGGACGTTATTCTTCACCCTTCACCCACTACTTTCCCACATTTTAAACGTCACAATTCAGTTGTTCAAAATTATTAAAGAAATTTGAGTTATTATCTGTGTTTATACTAAAAAAATTTCTCCTCTTTTATTAATTCATATTAAAAGTCAACGTAACATTGACTTGATTTAAGTTTTGGTTGACTTTAGTTTAATTAGGCTAAATTTGATCAACGCTATGAAAATTTATATTGTAATCTTTGAAAGCCAAAAATAAAAATATTAAAAGAAGGTTTTGTTCAAGGTTTACTCAACACTTTTACTCAAAATTTTGCTTCTCATAGATTTATTCAAGTAAAAAAATATTGTGTTATTGTATATGTTTTTTTCTTAGGTTCTTACTATTGTATTATTTTTTTAATTAAGGTTTAGTGATTTTTTAATGTTTTCACTAGTTATTTGACAAAAAATGGCGGAGCCGCAGAGGCCCCCCCTTGACAAAAATCCTGGATCCGCCATTGTGTGTGTGTGTGTGTGTGTGTGTGTGTTATTTAAAAGAGTATTATTCTATATAAGCTAACGTGGTATTATGCTTTGACTTTTAGTTAGAATACATTTTTTTTTTTTTTTTTATGATCAATGTGTCCGGGCGCACTTCAACTAATCCTAAGACCTATTAAACACCTTAGAAGCCAAATGTTTTAAGATAAATCGCAAATTTAGTAGGTGGCCATAAAGTGATTTAAACCCAAAAAGTCAATTAAGGGTGCAAGTCTTCTTAACTGTCAGGCCAACTTCTTAGGGTTTTTTAGTTATAACACTTGTTAATGATGTTGGTTTTCGTCGAAATAATATGAAGAAATGAATATCTTCATACTTTATCAAATAATTGGATGAAGTATTTTTTTATTCTTGAGATTATTGTATCCCATTTGAATGTTGCATGCATCATTTCAGACATTTATAATCTTTGTTAAGTGTTAACTCATAAAGCTTTAATTGATCTTTTTGTGTTGTCTAATTGATGTATGGGAAGTGATGTTTAGGCCCCACATATTTTGTCGTTACTCGTTAGCTCCCATCCTCAATTCAAAAAGGGTTAAAAATGTAATTTTAATATATCTATTTAGTTAAGATCTCTAAACCATGATACTCCTCTAAAAAAAAAAAAACTCAACTGTGTATTTCTTATGTGAAAATAAATATTGATATTTAGAATAAAAAATCATTGTGTTTAGTTTGAATAGTAAAATTTTATAGCAAAATTAACATTTGATCTATCAAAATAAAATAAAAATTCAGAGAAAATCTCCGGCTTGGGGAATTACAATTTCAAGCATGATAAGAATTTAAATTATCCAAATTATAAAACTTTAAAATATTTTTGTTCTAAAGTTTAAGATAACACCCATCCAAAATCCTTAAAAGTTTGAATAAAATAAACAACGTTATAATATAATTTATGGGTAAGATCAACAGGGTAAAAATAGAGTGATTGGAAGAATGAACGAATAAAAGTAATTGATTAGTAAAAATAATTGATTAGGAGGAAGTGTTGAAAGCATTGTCTTCAAGTGGGCAAGGCACCATGGGAGGAAGTGAGCAAGTTTTAAAACCCTAGTCTTTAAGTGGGTAAGGCATAGGGTTGTAAACGAGCCAAGGCACGCCGAACATCACATGCTTGAGCTTAGCTCGTGAAAAATATACAGAGCTCGAGCTTGATGAGTTCTGGAAACCCAGGCTTGAGCTTGAGCTCAGGGAAGGATGCCAAACACCATGTGCTTAAGCTTGAGTATTTGGCTACAAGTCGAAGACTCTTGTAATAATAAATAGAGGAGGATTCTTGACAAATTTTTTTTTTTTGTTTATATTTATATTACAATTTTATCCTTTAATTGAGAGTTAAAAATCCAATAAATAAGGTCGAAAGATCACTTCCCCTTTATGTAATATATGCATGTAATAACAGCAAGGAACAAAAAGAATTTTAGGTCTCCTAATGGACAAATTTCGAAGGGCCAAGAAAGAGGTCCAACCTTAATGTTTTGGGCCAGGTCCTGCCAATGGGCCACTAATAAGAGTGTTGTTGTTATTGTTAGAGTAGATGCCCTAGAGCCAATCAATTATTGTAGAATTGACTCTTTGTAATAATGTTCATTAATCAATAAAATGCATTTTATTTTATATCACGTAAATCATTATTATTGCAATATGTATTGATATATGTCCTTAGAATGGTAGAACTGTGACGAGGGTATCAAGTTTCAAATCTTGATAGTAAGAACCCTATGAGCACATATGGTGGCCATTCTAGAAACGTCCGTAGCCCCAGTATTATTCTGAAGTAAGGGCACAGATAATACGGTAAGGCTATCATAGTGTTAAACGACCCTGTCGAAAGGCAGTGACTGATCTCACTTGTCAAGGTTGTTTGGTGACAACCTGGTGCAACACATGGGTGGTTGCTGTAGGCGATTACACATCAGCAAGTTCACTGGACTGACCCACCAGAGGATTCCATATGGATGGTAACCCCAGTGTCTATGGAACAAATCCTCTAACGAATGGTGGTGCATGTGATCCTTAGACTTGAGATCACTGGAGCGCCTTGTGCACCGATTGGTGTAGTTTGACACTAGCCTAGCGCAGTTCTTTTTAGAGCTGTCAATACAATGGTGATTGGCTACATCAAGGAGTGTATCAAGACTATGGTGGATTGACAGAGGATTCATCACTCCCGGGTATGAGAGAAGTTATCTCACAGCGCAATTCAGTATATGGCAATGACACTAAAATTGTGGCCACAGTGGGATTGAGTTGTTGCTCTATCTAGTTTATAATACGGGTCATTGGTCCAAAGACTGAATACATAATATCGAGAGTAACTAAAGGTTGACACTGTTTCTATGCCTTCGTCTCGTCGAGATAATGTACGATGAAATGATCGAATTGCACGGTAACCATATCGTTGACAGGTAGCTACTTTGCTGAATCCGAACATCTGGATGGCCAGCTGATGCCTTCGCTAGGGGCCAATCTTGGTCTATGTATTAGTGAGACGATTAATTGGTGTTAATCGCGATACTATACACTGCCGATATAATAAGGAGCCTATGGGTCACACACATAGAAGATAATTTAAGATCTAAGAAGAAAGAAGGGTGTTTTCGTCTTTTTAGGCAAAAGGGTATTTTGGTAATTTCACAGTGCAATTAAATTTGTTGAGGTTGTAACCTTTATTTAATTTATTAGAAAAATTAAATAAGTGAAATTACGTTTAAATATGTGTTCCCATATATTTAATTAAATCATCATTATTGTTAAATGTTTATATATATATGTATATATATATATATATATATTAATTGAGTTTAATTGAGATAATGATGAAATTAATAAAATATCTAATTAGGGGGTGTTTGGGTTGGAGCCCAAACCTATTCTATATGGGAATAGGGCATTAAGGTTTTACTATAAAAGAAAAGTTAAATGTAAAAGAAAGTAAGTTTTTCATTTAGTTGATTTTTCTTTGTAAAACCAAAACACACAGCAACCCCATTTTCTTCTCCCAAGGCAGAAACACTTTTGCCTAAAATCAATTTCATTGATTTTTCTTTTCTTCTTAATCTTGAAGCCAAAGAGGATCTAGAAAATCCCTCTTTGGTTCTTTTGAGATTGTCTTTGTGGTGGAGTCTCCAAACATGCGTATGGTTTCTAAACACAGATTATTAATTTTTGCAGATTCTTGCTTTAATATGAATTGTAAAATTATACCCTTGATCGTGGCTCATGTAAACGATCCATATATATATCTTTTTTTTTTTTTGTTTCTGCTGCGTATACGGGACCGTTTACTAATAGTTATGTTCCACTTAAACCCTTTCCAAATCAAGTTCAAATTTAATTAAAAGGCCAAATCAAGTTCAAATTTAATTAAAAGGCCATGTAGTTTGAAAGTGTTAAGTAAATAGCCTTATTATTGATTAAGGTTAATTAGACATGATTAGTTGTTAATGAGGATTAATGAAGTATTGTGTAATCTTTTAAAAATTATAACATGTCCCCAAAGAGCCGAAATTCTTGCAAACAAACCCAAACACCTTCTTCTTCTTCCTCCCACCATTAACGCATCCCTCCCTTGGTTGTTGTTTCTTCTAAGCTTCGTCTACATCTTCTTCTTGCTCCACCATTAACACATTCTTTTTTCCTCCACCATTAACACCTTCTTCTTCCTCTGCCATTAACATCTTCTTCTTCAAAGATCTGCCTCTTTCTCCTTCTAACATTTTGTCTAGGTATGTGTATCTCCTCTTTGCATTATATATTTCTATTTACAAAGATTTAATGACGGATTGGGTTTGGGTTATGTTTTCGATTTAGTGGTTTAGGTTCTTGGGTTGTGTTTGATGTAATGCAAGTTGAAAGGAGTGAGATTTGTTGATGATTTTCTTGCATTGTGGGTAGCTGGGGTGGTAGCACCGATTATAGGTGAAGATGACTGAAAATGTATTCTGGAGCTAATGGATCACTTAAGCAATTTGATATAAGTCTGGCATACAGCAGCAAATCGCTTAAGCGATCTGGTATAAGTTTGGTATATGGCAACAGATCGCTTAAGCGATCAGATATATGGCAGTATATCACTTAAGCGATCAGACTTATTTATACCAGATCACTTAAGCGATCTACTGGATCGCTTAAGTGATACACCAAATCTTAAACGACTCTACAGATGTTTTTTAAAATCTATCAACCCTTAATATATCGGTTAAAATTTTTTTTCTTACATTATAGGGACTTGGCTATTATTAGACATGGGACAAGTTGTTTTAGGTGTTGAATATTTTGGTGAGTGGCTAGATGATGTTTCGTTTACTTGTTCACTAGTTTCTCTTGGCTGTATGTCAATCTTTTGTGGTGCATTAAACTGATTTTATATCCTTGTATTTCCAGCTATGCCATCAAGAAGAATGATGAAATCAAGAGAGTTGCCAAGGCCAACCGTTGAAGACTTATTAGTGAATCATAAAACAATTTTAATGGTTTTGATAAGTACTTTATGAGATTACCTTTTTCGTCTCATGGATTTGTTATCAATGCTTTATTGTTTTCAATTTTTTATGTTGACAATTGGATATCTTTTTGTTTGAAGTTTTGAATAGATGATAGTAAGGATGCTTCTAGTTACTTAATTGTTGCTCTTATTATGCTACTAAATTCATTCAATATTGAGTTGTTATTGTGCTACAAAATTAATTCAATATTGAGATGTTATTATGCATATAAATTCATTCAATATTGAGATGTTATCAATATAGGGTTGCTTAAGCAATCGATGACATTGCTTAAGCTAATTTTCTTGAATTTGAGAAGGAAATGTCAAGTACAAATAAAATTAGCCTTGGTCGCTTAAGCGACATTGGCTATCCCTTAAGCGAGAGTTGACATCGCTTAAGCGATCTTGAATTTGAGAAGGAATAGTCAAGTATGAAGAAAATTGGCCTTGGTCACTTAAGCGATGTCGCCTATTGCTTAAGCAATCACGGCTTATCTGTATAGGATTGCTTAAGCAAGAACCGACATCGCTTAAGCGATCTTGAATTTGAGAAGGAATAGTCAAGTAAAAAGAAAATTGGCCTTGGTCATTTAAGGGATCACGACTTATCTATATAGGATCGCTTAAGTGAGAGTTGACATTGCTTAAGCGATCAAGGGTAATTTGCTTTTATACTTAGAATAATCTTTCTCAAATACACAATCGCTTAAGCGATGTCAGCTCTCGCTTAAGCGATCCAATATAGATAAGTCGTGATCGCTTAAGTGATAGGCTATGTCACTTAAGCCACCAAAGCCAATTTGCTTCTTTTCTCCTCAATCTTTTGATATTGTGAACGTTTGGGTGAGAAATTATATTCCGTAATGTGGAATGAGTGAGAAATTATATTCATCTCAAATACATATTTGTGAAATGAGGTACATTTCTACTAACGTGTCACACTAGTGTGCTATGACATTTCTCCATGTATCATAGGGTTGTTAGTCACATATCATAGCTGTTATATTTTGATGTTGTGAACGTCCGAGATTTAAATTAATGCTAATAATCTTCTTAAATGGCCTTAATATGTGTTGATGGAATTAGGTTGTCAAATAATCCTCCGTAAATGGCCTTAATATGTGTTAATAACCAATGTCGCTTAGGCAATCAAGGCTAATTTGCTTTTTTTCTCCTGAATCTTGTGATGTTGTGAACATCCCATGTTAATATTAACATTACTTAATATGGGGTTGTTAAATAATCCATATAAAAAACAAGATTGCTTAAGTGATACATCTCTCATTTAAGAGATCCAGTATATATAAGCCTTGATCGCTTAAGTGATAGCCCACATCGCTTAAGCTACCAAGGCTAATTTGTGTCTAAATAACCCTCAAGTACACGATCACTTAAGCGATGCAGCTATCACTTAAGCGATCTAGTGTATATAAGCCTTGGTTGCTTAAGCGATAGCCCACATCGCTTAACGACCAAGGCTAATTTGTGTTTAAATAATTCTCATGTACACGATCACTTAAGCGATTAAACAATCCAACATAGATAAACCTTGATCGCTTAAGCGATAGCTCACATCACTTAAGCGACCAAGGCTAATTTGTGTTTAAATAATCCTTAAGTATACGATCGCTTAAGCGATCTAGCATATATAAGCCTTGATCGTTTAAACTATCTAGCATATATAAGCCTTGATCGCTTAAGCGATAGCCCACATCGCTTAAGTGACCAAGGCTAATTTGTGTCTAAATAATCCTCAAGTACACGATCAGTTAGGCGATGTTAACTCTCGCTTAAGCGATCCAACATAGATAACCCTTGATTGCTTAAGTGATAGCCCACATTGTTTAAGCGACCAAGGCTAATTTGTGTCAGTAATCCTCAAGTACACTATCGCTTAAGCGATGCAGCTCTCGCTTAAGCGATCCAACATATATAAGCCTTGATCGCTTAAGCGATAGCTCACATTGCTTAAGTGACCAAGGCTAATTTGTGTCTAAATAATCCTTAAGTACACGATCGCCTAAGCAATGTCAACTCTCGCTTAAGCAATCCAATGTAGATAAGCCTTGATCACTTAAGCGATAGCCCACATCGCTTAAGCGACCAAGGCTAATTTGTGTCTAAATAATCCTCTAGTACACAATCACTTAAGTGATGCAGCTCTCGCTTAAGTGATCCAGTATATATAAGCCTTGATCGCTTAAGCGATAGCCAACATCGCTTAAGCGACCAAGGCTAATTTGTGTCTATATAATCCTTAAGTATACGATCGCATAAGTGATGTCAGCTCTCGCTTAAGCAATCTAGTATATATAAGCCTTGACGCTTAAGCGATAGCCTCTATCACTTAAGCGACCAAGACTAATTTGATAATCTCATAAAGTACTCATCAAAACCATTAAAATTGTTTTCTGATTCACTAATAAAAATTGTTTTCTAATTCACTAATAAGTGTTCAACAAATTAAGAAAAAAACTGATAAAATAGCAGCCTAAAATTTTGTCAACCAAGATCCTCACTCACTAAACAATCAATTAAGAGAAAAACTGAGGAAATTATATTTATTAACAAGAAGCAAATATAATAAAGAAATTTGGAAAATGATAGTTCCAGCAGTTCCCAAAATAACAACCTACCAAAACATGCATTTTGTCTCAACTAAATATACTTTCAGTCCTTATTTTAAAGATTCAATGGATCATATCAACCCTTTCTAACTAAATACACTTTCTGCTGCTCAGAAAACAAAGCCAAATCTATTCCATGCTTTTGTATCTCCAATAGCTTCATATGCCTTCCTTTCTTCCTCGCTTCGTTGCTTTAAAGTTTTTTAAACCATTAATAGACAAATTGCCAGACCTGCAAAAAAAAGCAATATCAAATTTTCATAATAGAGAAAAAAAGACATGAACCATGAGGCTTGGAAGGAGTATGCAACTAACTCTTGTTTGCTTGACAGGTTCTTGTTTCTTGCTAGCATTACATGCAATAATCTACCTTGGAAAATTGAATTATGTATTTCTACAATGGCCCTACACAATCAACCAAAGATGTTAACAAATGACTAAAATAAAGAGGAAGAAAATCTACTATTGTTTGCTTGACAAATTTTTGTTTCTTGCTGGTATAATGAACAAGAGAGATGATGAAGGGCAAGCCTTGTAGGGCTGGCTGTGCGAGGTCAGCCCTATAATATGCAGGGCAAGCTCCCAGTCCCCCTATTCCGCTCTATTTGCCAACAAAAGCCATCCAACTTTCCATAAACAACCTCCCTAGGGCTCCCTTTGCTTCCTCGGTCCTTTGGAAGCCTAAAACACCCACTCCTCTGATTCTCTCCAACTGCTCGACAAAATGCATCAATGACCTTAACAACAAACACCAACCAAATATCCCTAAGTTGGCACCAATAACTAATAATTTCATAAAATATATAGATTATTACCTGTTCTTCCTCTTCTTCCACCTCCTCGCTGGAATTTGCGCTGGCATCCTCCTCTTCATTTTCAATTTCGAATCTTTTTGTCCCTTTTTTTGCCAACAGGGTGTCTTCTGTTAGTGTCATCTGCTTTACCAGCGAGGTATCCTCTGCCGGTGGAGCAACTTCAGTAATTGAAAGTTGCTCCCCTGTAACCTCTTCTTCTGCATTTTTGGTAGACCTAGTGGTGCCTACAATTTGGGGAGTGGATGAGTTTTTTTTTTTTTTATTTCTTTGAGGATCTTAGCCATTGTAACTTAATCGAGAATGGCAAGGAATGACAAAAATGCAAAGAGCAAAGAAATTGAGAAATGGCAGAAAATTGGAAGAAAAAACGGGAGAGAGGAAGGTGTTTGAATCGTGTTTTGAGAAAGAGAAACGAAGAGGAATGTGTTTTGTCTTTCAAATTTTAAACCAACTTCTTTTTATTATACTTTAATCCACAAATGTTTAAATATTTTCACCTAACCCTTTTTGTTGCTTTAATTACGCTTAAGTGTGCCAAGTCAGATTTTTAAACAAAAAAAAAAAAAAAAATCAAAAACCTTTTCAAAGTTACATTCTCAATTCGAAACTTGGGAAAACATATCAGTTAAATTTCCTCCTCTAAATCCCATCTATCATTTTTTTTAAATTATAAATATATTTTACCTCCCAAATTACTAAACAAACCCCACCGTATCAAATGTTTTTACTAAATGGATCTTAGGTTATTGGACATTATATCCAAATCTTCAAAAAAAAAAAAAAAAAAAAAAAAGGGTATATCAGCATGGATGGACCCATATATTGATGAGTGGGGTGTGATGACCCCTCTACTTCTCATCCTCTCTTTCTTGCTCTCCTTTTATACTCACACAAAAATTTTATAGATTTTTTTTATTAGGGTGTTCAGGTCAGCTTACGTACACCTTAACTAATCTCTCGGGACCCTATAAATACCAGTTGGGTAAGAGCTCTAGTGACTATCCTTATTAGCAACTGAGGAAGGACTCAAACTTAGACATCTTGAGTAATACACCTAAGAGTCCTTGTCAAATCACTTGACCACTAGAGTTAGTTAAATTTAATAAATTTTCATATGACAATAGGACTCACCAGCAATTTAAGGGATTCTGGAATGAAGAAAATACCAAATAGTTGCACTATGAATGGAACAACACCTGAAAATTTGATAGAATCTTTTGCTTAATCATGTTTGTGCGAGTAGCTAAATCAAATAGTTCATAATAGTGCTAGAAGAAATTACCAATTAGAGCCAGAACGCGTCTGGAAATGACAATTCTAAGAAAAAACAATAATGATATTCCACAAGTGAGCATCAAATGTAAACAGTGTTTTAAAACCCAGCCTGACCTAGTCAATTTAACCGATTCGACCAAGAATCAGCCACTAAGCCAGGCTTGACAGGGTGAAAAACTGGTGATATGAATTCACCCAGTAGAACCCATGGTTGGACCAATGTCACTGTAGCAACCCCGCTGGTCCAACTAATTTTGGAGCAAAACCGGGTAAAACTATTCCCTAATAGTAAAATCTAATTCTAAATCCCTAATTTGAGTTTTATCATTGGATCGTGGTTTTCTACTCTCTAATTTAGGGTTCATTATTTGTTAAAGTGAAGAAGAAGAAGTGGCTAGTCTGATTTGGACCTCGTTTGGCTAGATTGCGGTGGCCAAGGCCTTCTTGGCCATCAAGTGAAGTAAGGAGGAGGGGAACTAAGAAGAAAAAGAAGAGGAGACGAACAGAAAGAGGAAGGAAGAAGAAAGAAAAGAGGAGACGAAGAGGAAGAGGAAGAGGAAGAGAAAGGAAGACGATAGAGAAGAAGAGAAAAAAAGGTTACAGTAGAGAGAGGGAAAAGTGAACGAAAAAAGAAGAAAGTGATAGGGAGAGAGAAAAAAGAAAGAAGAAAGTGATGGGGGGAGAGAAAAAAGAAGAAAGAAGAAAGTGACGGGGAGAGAGAAAAAATAATAAAAAGTTGCAAGGATGCGTTTCCTTTATTTTAAACTTAAATTTTAGGGTTATGGTTGTTGGACTTCAAACTTATAGGAACTGATGTAATTGTTTAGGAATGTGGCTATTGTACACCGGTCAAACCGTTTGGTCTAATCGGTTAGACCGTCGGTTTGGCGTGTACAAGCATGATATCGGTCAACTTGGGAATCGGCCTCTTGACCAGGTCAAAGAACGGTTTGGTTCTGAAAACATTGACGGTAAACTTAATAATATTTGTGCATAATCAATGAGTTGGGGATGTACTCAGCATCTCCACCTAATACTAAATGCAAAGATCTTACCAAATTAGCTGATGTCAGTGCACCTCGAGTATTGTTAAGAGTACTTTCTGCAACATATACAGGTGCCTGTTTAAAACAAGAGTGCAAGAACTATCTCATGACTCAATTATGTATATAAATTAATCAACAATAAAATGCAGCGTTTATTACTATTACCACATAACCAACTAGGTCAATTCCAATTCCCAATGACGCTCTTCCAATATCTAGGGACCAGACATCCTTGAACAACCATTTAATTGATCAAACCCATCAAAAGATCAGACAACGATTCAAATTCTTTAAGTTATATTTGAAACCGTTATATAAATTGTTAGGAAAATCAAAATATCTCTAAACAAGATACCTTGGCAAATGCTATAGCCAGCCAACCAAATGATAAATTGATGGCTTTTATGAGTGTATTTTTTTCTTATATCTTTCCAAGGTGTTTTCTTGTTTCTTTTTGCTCATATACTTCTTCATTACTTCCTTAAAGTTAGTCCCACTGTTATAAAACTTACGAATGTCAAATTTTGAATGCTTTTGTGTATATGTGTG
>CM047899.1:23022610-23110510 GCA_026229545.1 Pistacia atlantica
CACACATATACACAAAAGCATTCAAAATTTGACATTCGTAAGTTTTATAACAGTGGGACTAACTTTAAGGAAGTAATGAAGAAGTATATGAGCAAAAAGAAACAAGAAAACACCTTGGAAAGATATAAGAAAAAAATACACTCATAAAAGCCATCAATTCATCATTTGGTTGGCTGGCTATAGCATTTGCCAAGGTATCTTGTTTAGAGATATTTTGATTTTCCTAACAATTTATATAACGGTTTCAAATATAACTTAAAGAATTTGAATCGTTGTCTGAGCTTTTGATGGGTTTGATCAATTAAATGGTTGTTCAAGGATGTCTGGTCCCTAGATATTGGAAGAGCGTCATTGGGAATTGGAATTGACCTAGTTGGTTATGTGGTAATAGTAATAAACGCTGCATTTTATTGTTGATTAATTTATATACATAATTGAGTCATGAGATAGTTCTTGCACTCTTGTTTTAAACAGGCACCTGTATATGTTGCAGAAAGTACTCTTAACAATACTCGAGGTGCACTGACATCAGCTAATTTGGTAAGATCTTTGCATTTAGTATTAGGTGGAGATGCTGAGTACATCCCCAACTCATTGATTATGCACAAATATTATTAAGTTTACCATCAATGTTTTCAGAACCAAACCGCTTCTTTGACCTGGTCAAGAGGCCGATTCCCAAGTTGACCAGTCTATCTGTTGTACATTGGCCAAACTGACTGGTCTAACCGATTAGACCAAACGGTTTGACCGGTGTACAATAGCGACATTCCTAAACAATTACATCAGTTCCTATATGTAATACCCCACTTGAAATACGTAGCCATTGTTTACAGTATGGCCTAAAGAATTACTGAATTGCCCCTAAATGAGTTTATATATGATTCATGTTCTTTGGTTGAGTTTATGTTTTGGGGTTTGGTTGAGTGTGTACCCTGGAATTGATCAAAACTTAGCAAATTTTGGAGTTTCAGTCGCGGGCGAGGAGAAGTTTCGCCGCGGCGACGTTGATTTTGTGTTGGCAGTGTTGGTTCTGGAATGTTTCGCCGGGGCGACAGAAAGTTCTTCACCGCGGCGACGTTACGGCAGAAAAGTTCCTTAAGGTTTCTAGAGAATTCTTCTTTTGGGACACAATGACCATTCTACCCCTAATTAGTAGGAAAAGTGGGGAGTAAAATGTAAGGAAATTTCATGGAGAGTAATGTTAAATGGGGGCGAGTTTGTAAAGAACTAAAGGATAAAGGTGGAATTTTCAAGAAAGAGTAAGGGCAAAATGGGAAAGAGTGGATATTATATGAGTTAATAAGGGTTGAGTTCTCAAAACCCATTCATTCTACCCATTTCCACCGCCTTCATCTCCCATTTTCTCTCAATTTCTCACTCAATTTTCAAAGAGATTTTTGAGAGTTTTGAGTTGGAATTTGACAAAGAAGTGATCCTAAGCAAGAAGAGGTAAGAATCCCTACTTTAGAGATGAATTTTATTCATGTAAGAGTTAAGTTCTTACTAAGTTTATGCTTAGGAAATAAGGGAAAGTTATGATCCAACAAGAGTAGAGAGCTTTAGTGGAGACTACTCAAGTATGAGGTAAGTAAATCCAACTCAAGCTAAAGTTTAAGAAATTCTTAAGTAGAGATTTATTTATGCATGTATATATGATGCTTATTGAGAAATTGAGTAGAGATGTATGTTTATTTGTTGAGAAATTGAGTTGAGAAGAGTATTTATATTATGTTTGTTGGATATTTCCTTTATGGAAAGTGTTTATGAGTAATAGATTGAGATAAAGTTGGAGGAGATTGAGTTGGTATTTTGGGAGTGTTTTTCTATGATAGGGTTTATGCCCATGGAAGGGAATTTACTTCCAATTCTGGATGGTTAAAAGAGAAGGAGAGTTGTAGTTAGAGAAGAGTTTTTTGTATGCACATAAGTTGCTTGATGAAATGCCTAAGTGAAATCTGCCCTGTCACTGCCGTAACTTTCTAAGTGATTTTGGGTATCTTACGGTTTGAACTGGGCTGAGATCAAAACTGAGAAGTTATAGCCCTGTTTCTAAGCTTTGAAACGAGATCAGAACCGTAGTAATCAGAGGTGTATAACGAAAGTTATGGTCTTTTTAGTGTGACCTGTGCAGAATGACAGTTTTGAGGAAATCTTGCATTTGGCATTTCAAAGGTGCATTAATAAGTATGAACCATCCATATGCATAATTTGTGCATTAAGAAGTAGTTTGAGAAAGAATATAGAATGTTGAGTATGAGCTATCTTGTGAGTACTAGTTTAAGAGTAAAGAATTTTGAAGATAAGCTATACTATAAGTAATAGCTTGAGTAAGAAAGAGTAGAGAATGTTGAGAATAGCAACCCTTAAGAGTAAAGTGAATGAGAATACTCTGATAGTAAGGAGAAAAGTTGAGAAAGAGTAAAGAATTACTCTACGAGTTAAGCTACATTATGATGAGTAGCTAGAGAAAGAATAGAGATCTTGTGCACAAGAGTTAAAGAGGAGAATAGAGTAAGTTGTGCGATGGGGAACCTGTGAGTGACGAGTAGAGTCACGTAGGAACGCGAGGTTCCAGCCGTGCCTCCCGGTTAGATGAGGCCGTGGTGCGTCCACGCAGAGTGGAACATGAGGTTCCAGCCGTGCCCCCGGTCAGATGGGGCCATGACATTCAGAGAGAGAGAGATTGTACACTCACGTGGCCAAGGGTTCCGAATCCATGCATAACTACATCCGATCGGTAGCGAAATGAGCGGAAGTCACGTAGAGTGGTAGCGCCTGCTGCCTCCTGGCCGATGAGGTCTTGACATTCCAATGAGTAATAATGAGAAAGAACAGAGATGAGACAAGTTAAAAGTTAAACTGTATTATGAGTACTAGCTTGAGAAAGAGATGAGCAAATATGAGAAAGAGTAAGAGAGAGATAAGAGCATAGACTAGGTTATGCGATGGGGAACCCGTGAGTAATGGGTAGAGTATTCCCGCATGTACGCCGTATTGAGAGAGCGGCATGAGTATCAGATAGAGAAGTGGTGTAGCCCGTGAGAGTGCATGCGGATGAGGGCTATACCCGAGTACCCGAGAGAGAGATTTTATACTCACGTGGCCAAGGGTTCTGAATCCATGCATAACCAAGTTCGATCGGCTAGAATGAGTAGAAGTCATGTAGAGCGGGAGCGAGTCCCGGCCGTGCCTCCGGTAAGATGAGGCCGTGATTACTAAAGAGAGTTATCAGAAAAGAGTTATGAGAAAGAGAAACAGAAATGAGAATGAGATAATAGACAGAATTAAAGAATGAGAAAGCTTGAGAAAGCTTGAGAAAGAATGAGATAGAAAGAGAGAGAGTATGAGAAAGAATGCGAAAGTTTGATTTAGTAAGACTAAAGAGTAGAAGAAAGAAACATGCAGTTCTTTTTACATTAGTTGCATGTACGTCTCATATATGCATGTACCATGAGTTCTTCCATGGTTAGTGAGAGTATATCAAGAATGAGAAAGAGAACCATGACTTTTCTTCATGGTAAATAAGAATAAGAGAAAGAGAACAAAGAGAAAGAGAGAAATAAGAGCAGAACAAAGTTAAAGGAGAAGAACAGTATTAGAAAGAAAGAGAAAAACAGTGAGAAATAGAAATAGCAGAACAGTCGAGTAAGGAAAGAACCAAAGAGTGAGTTATGGGGACAGGTAGTAGATGATTTACTTACTGAGCATTGTTGTGCTCACCCCGTTGTTCTTCTCTGTTTTGCAGGAAATGGGAGTAGCGGTCGGATGGACGTCGAGGAGCGAAGAGTATTGGCACCACCGTCCCACCGCCTATGATATTTTGTATTAATTAGAAAGTTTTTAATACATGGTATTTTGTATTTGTAAAGAAGTATATTTTTATGAGTAAAGAAAAATTTGAGCCCACTATCTTTCATATTATATACATATCTATATTTTACATAGTACGTATTATAAGAATAGTACTAAAGAGGAGTTGTTACACTATAAGTTTGAAGTCCAACAACCATAACCCTAAAATTTAAGTTTAAAATAAAGGAAGCGCATCCTTGCAACTTTTATTATTTTTTCTCTCTCCCTGTCACTTTCTTCTTTCTTCTTTTTTCTCTCCCCCCATCACTTTCTTCTTTCTTTTTTCTCTCTCCCCATCACTTTCTTCTTTTTTCGTTCACTTTTCCCTCTCTCTACTGTAACCTTTTTTTCTCCTTTTCTCTATCGTCTTCCTTCCTCTTCCTCTTCCTCTTCGTCTCCTCTTTTCTTTCTTCTTCCTTCCTCTTTCTGTTCATCTCCTGTTCTTTTTCTTCTTAGTTCCCCTCCTCCTTACTTCACTTGATGGCCAAGAAGGCCTTGGCCACCGCAATCTAGCCAAACGAGGTCCAAATTGGACTAGCCACTTCTTCTTCTTCACTTTAACAAAGAATGAACCCTAAATTAGAGAGTAGAAAACCACGATCCAATGATAAAACTCAAATTAGGGATTTAGAATTAGATTTTACTATTAGGGAATAGTTTTACCCGGTTTTGCTCCAAAATTAGTTGGACCAGCGGGTTGCTACAGTGACATTGGTCCAACCATGGGTTCTACCGGGTGAATTCATATCACCAGTTTTTCACCCTGTCCAGCCTGGCTTAGTGGCTGATTCTTGGTCGAATCGGTTAAATCGACTAGGTCAGGCCGGGTTTTAAAACACTGTTTACATTTGATGCTCACTTGTGGAATATCATTATTGTTTTTTCTTAGAACTGTCATTTCCAGACGCGTTCTGGCTCTAATTGGTAATTTCTTCTAGCACTATTATGAACTATTTGATTTAGCTACTTGCACAAACATGATTAAGTAAAAGATTCTATCAAATTTTCAGGTGTTGTTCCATTCATAGTGCGACTATTTGGTATTTTCTTCATTCCAGAATCCCTTAAATTGCTGGTGAGTCCTATTGTCATATGAAAATGTATTAAATTTAACTAACTCTAGTGGTCAAGTGATTTGACAAGGACTCTTAGGTGTATTACTCAAGATGTCTAAGTTTGAGTCCTTCCTCAGTTGCTAATAAGGATAGTCACTAGAGCTCTTACCCAACTGGTATTTATAGGGTCCCGAGAGATTAGTTAAGGTGTACGTAAGCTGACCTGAACACCCTAATAAAAAAAATCTATAAAATTTTTGTGTGAGTATAAAAGGAGAGCAAGAAAGAGAGGATGAGAAGTAGAGGGGTCATCACACCCCACTCATCAATATATGGGTCCATCCATGCTGATATACCTTTTTTTTTTTTTTTTTTTTTTTTGAATATTTGGATATAATGTCCAATAACCTAAGATCCATTTAGTAAAAACATTTGATACGGTGGGGTTTGTTTAGTAATTTGGGAGGTAAAATATATTTATAATTTAAAAAAAATGATAGATGGGATTTAGAGGAGGAAATTTAACTGATATGTTTTCCCAAGTTTCGAATTGAGAATGTAACCTTGAAAAGGTTTTTGAATATTTTTTTTTTTTTTTTTTTTTGTTTAAAAATCTGACTTGGCACACTTAAGCGTAATTAAAGCAACAAAAAGGGTTAGGTGAAAATATTTAAACGTTTGTGGATTAAAGTATAATAAAAAGAAGTTGGTTTAAAATTTGAAAGACAAAACACATTCCTCTTCGTTTCTCTTTCTCAAAACACGATTCAAACACCTTCCTCTCTCTCGTTTTTTCTTCCAATTTTCTGCCATTTCTCAATTTCTTTGCTCTTTGCATTTTTGTCATTCCTGATTAAGTTACAATGGCTGAGATCCTCAAAGAAATAAAAAAAAAAAACTCATCCACTCCCCAAATTGTAGGCACCACTAGGTCTACCAAAAATGCAGAAGAAGAGGTTACAGGGGAGCAACTTTCAATGACTGAGGTTGCTCCACCGGCAGAGGATACCTCGCTGGTAAAGCAGACGGCACTAAGACACCCTGTTGGCAGAAAAAGGGACAAAAAGATTCGAAATTGAAAATGAAGAGGAGGATGCCAGCGCAAATTCCAGCGAGGAGGTGGAAGAACAGGTAATAAACTAATAATTTTATGAAATTATTAGTTATTGGTGCCAATTTAGGGATATTTGGTTGGTGTTTGTTGTTAAGGTCATTGATGCATTTTGTCGAGCAGTTGGAGAGAATCAGAGGAGTGGGTGTTTTAGGCTTCCAAAGGACCAAGGAAGCAAAGGGAGCCCTAGGGAGGTTGTTTATGGCAAGTTGGATGGCTTTTGTTGGCAAATAGAGCGGAACAGGGGGACTGGGAGCTTGCCCTGCATATTATAAGGCTGACCTCGCATAGCCAGCCCTACAAGGCTTGCCCTTCATCATCACTTTTGTTCATTATACTAGCAAGAAACAAAAATTTGTCAAGCAAACAATAGTAGATTTTCTTCCTCTTTATTTTAGTCATTTGTTAACATCTTTGGTTGATTGTGCAGGGCCATTGTAGAAATACATAATTCAATTTTCCAAGGTAGATTATTGCATGTAATGCTAGCAAGAAACAAGAACCTGTCAAGCAAACAAGAGTTAGTTGCATACTCCTTCCAAGCCTCATGGTTCATGTCTTTTTTTCTCTATTATGAAAATTTGACATTGCTTTTTTTTCTTTTTTTTGCAGTCCTGCAACTGCTCATTAATGGTTTAAAAAATTTAAAGCAACGAATCGAGGAAGAAAGGAAGGCATATGAAGCTATTGGAGATACAAAAGCATGGAATAGATTTGGCTTTGTTTTCTGAGCAGAAGAAAGTGTATTTAGTTAGAAAGGGTTGATAGGATCCATTGAATCTTTAGAGTAAGGACTGAAAGTATATTTAGTTGAGACAAAATGCATGTCTTGGTAGGTTGTTATTTTGGGAACTACTGGAACTATCATTTTCCAAATTTCTTTATTACATTTGCTTCTTGTTAATAAATATAATTTCCTCAGTTTTTCTCTTAATTGATTGTTTAGTGAGTGAGGATCTTGGTTGACAAAATTTTAGGCTGCTATTTTATCAGTTTTTTTCTTAATTTGTTGAACACTTATTAGTGAATTAGAAAACAATTTTTATTAGTGAATCAGAAAACAATTTTAATGGTTTTGATGAGTACTTTATGAGATTATCAAATTAGTCTTGGTCGTTTAAGTGATAGAGGCTATCGCTTAAGCGATCAAGGCTTATCTATACTAGATTGCTTAAGCGAGAGCTGACATCACTTATGCGATCGTATACTTAAGGATTATATAGACACAAATTAGCCTTGGTCGCTTAAGCAATGTTGGCTATCGCTTAAGCGATCAAGGCTTATATATACTGGATCACTTAAGCGAGAGCTGCATCACTTAAGTGATTGTGTACTAGAGGATTATTTAGACACAAATTAGCCTTGGTCGCTTAAGCGATGTGGGCTATCGCTTAAGCGATCAAGGCTTATCTACATTGGATTGCTTAAGCGAGAGTTGACATTGCTTAGGCGATCGTGTACTTAAGGATTATTTAGACACAAATTAGCCTTGGTCACTTAAGCGATGTGAGCTATCGCTTAAGCGATCAAGGCTTATATATGTTGGATCGCTTAAGCGAGAGCTGCATCGCTTAAGCGATAGTGTACTTGAGGATTACTGACACAAATTAGCCTTGGTCGCTTAAACAATGTGGGCTATCACTTAAGCAATCAAGGGTTATCTATGTTGGATCGCTTAAGCGAGAGTTAACGTCGCCTAACTGATTGTGTACTTGAGGATTATTTAGACACAAATTAGCCTTGGTCACTTAAGCGATGTGGGCTATCGCTTAAATGATCAAGGCTTATATATGCTAGATAGTTTAAACGATCAAGGCTTATATATGCTAGATCGCTTAAGCGATCGTATACTTAAGGATTATTTAAACACAAATTAGCCTTGGTCGCTTAAGTGATGTGAGCTATCGCTTAAGCGATCAAGGTTTATCTATGTTGGATTGTTTAATCGCTTAAGTGATCGTGTACATGAGAATTATTTAAACACAAATTAGCCTTGGTCGTTAAGCGATGTGGGCTATCGCTTAAGCAACCAAGGCTTATATACACTAGATCGCTTAAGTGATAGCTGCATCGCTTAAGTGATCGTGTACTTGAGGGTTATTTAGACACAAATTAGCCTTGGTAGCTTAAGCGATGTGGGCTATCGCTTAAGCAATCAAGGCTTATATATACTGGATCTCTTAAATGAGAGATGTATCACTTAAGCAATCTTGTTTTTTATATGGATTATTTAACAACCCCATATTAAGTAATGTTAATATTAACATGGGATGTTCACAACATCACAAGATTCAGGAGAAAAAAAAGCAAATTAGCCTTGATTGCCTAAGCGACATTGGTTATTAACACATATTAAGGCCATTTACGGAGGATTATTTGACAACCTAATTCCATCAACACATATTGAGGCCATTTAAGAAGATTATTACCATTAATTTAAATCTCGGACGTTCACAACATCAAAATATAACAGCTATGATATGTGACTAACAACCCTATGATACATGGAGAAATGTCATAGCACACTAGTGTGACACGTTAGTAGAAATGTACCTCATTTCACAAATATGTATTTGAGATGAATATAATTTCTCACTCATTCCACATTACGGAATATAATTTCTCACCCAAACGTTCACAATATCAAAAGATTGAGGAGAAAAGAAGCAAATTGGCTTTGGTCGCTTAAGTGACATAGCCTATCACTTAAGCGATCACGACTTATCTATATTGGATCGCTTAAGCGAGAGCTGACATCGCTTAAGCGATTGTGTATTTGAGAAAGATTATTCTAAGTATAAAAGCAAATTACCCTTGATCGCTTAACAATGTCAACTCACTTAAGCGATCCTATATAGATAGGTCGTGATCCCTTAAATGACCAAGGCCAATTTTCTTTTTACTTGACTATTCCTTCTCAAATTCAAGATCGCTTAAGCGATGTCAGTTCTTGCTTAAGCAATCCTATACAGATAAGCCGTGATTGCTTAAGCAATAGGCGACGTCGCTTAAGTGACCAAGGCCAATTTTCTTCAGACTTGACTATTCCTTCTCAAATTCAAGATCGCTTGCGATGTCACCGCTAAGGGATAGCCAATGTCGCTTGCGACCAAGGCTAATTTTATTTGTACTTGACATTTCCTTCTCAAATTCAAGAAAATTAGCTTAAGCAATGTCATCGATTGCTTAAGCAACCCTATATTGATAACATCTCAATATTGAATGAATTTATATGCATAATAACATCTCAATATTGAATTAATTTTGTAGCACAATAACAACTCAATATTGAATGAATTTAGTAGCATAATAAGAGCAACAATTAAGTAACTAGAAGCATCCTTACTATCATCTATTCAAAACTTCAAACAAAAAGATATCCAATTGTCAACATAAAAAATTGAAAACAACAAAGCATTGATAACAAATCCATGAGACGAAAAAGGTAATCTCATAAAGTACTTATCAAAACCATTAAAATTGTTTTATGATTCACTAATAAGTCTTCAACGGTTGGCCTTGGCAACTCTTTTGATTTCATCCTTCTTCTTGATGGCATAGCTGGAAATACAAGGATATAAAATCAGTTTAATGCACCACAAAAGATTGACATACAGCCAAGAGAAACTAGTGAACAAGTAAACGAAACATCATCTAGCCACTCACCAAAATATTCAACACCTAAAACAACTTGTCCCATGTCTAATAATAGCCAAGTCCCTATAATGTAAGAAAAAAAAATTATTAACCGATATATTAAGGGTTGATAGATTTTAAAAAACATCTGCAGAGTCGTTTAAGATCTGGTGTATCACTTAAGTGATCCAGTAGATCGCTTAAGTGATCTGGTATAAATAAGTCTGATCGCTTAAGTGATATACTGCCATATATCTGATCGCTTAAGCGATCTGTTGCCATATACCAAACTTATACCAGATCGCTTAAGCGATTTGCTGCTATATGCCAGACTTATATCAAATTGCTTAAGTGATCCATTAGCTCCAGAATACATTTTCAGTCATCTTCACCTATAATCGGTGCTACCACCCAGCTACCCACAATGCAAGAAAATCATCAACAAATCTCACTCCTTTCAACTTGCATTACATCAAACACAACCCAAGAACCTAAACCACTAAATCGAAAACATAACCCAAACCCAATCCGTCATTAAATCTTTGTAAATAGAAATATATAATGCAAAGAGGAGATACACATACCTAGACAAAATGTCAGAAGGAGAAAGAGGCAGATCTTTGAAGAAGAAGATGTTAATGGCAGAGGAAGAAGAAGGTGTTAATGGTGGAGGAAAAAGAATGTGTTAATGGTGGAGGAAGAAGAAGATGTAGACGAAAAAGAAGAAGAAGATGTAGACGAAGCTTAGAAGAAACAACAACCAAGGGAGGGATGCGTTAATGGTGGGAGGAAGAAGAAGAAGGTGTTTGGGTTTGTTTGCAAGAATTTCGGCTCTTTGGGGACATGTTATAATTTTTAAAAGATTACACAATACTTCATTAATCCTCATTAACCACTAATCATGTCTAATTAACCTTAATCAATAATAAGGCTATTTACTTAACACTTTCAAACTACATGGCCTTTTAATTAAATTTGAACTTGATTTGGCCTTTTAATTAAATTTGAACTTGATTTGGAAAGGGTTTAAGTGGAACATAACTATTAGTAAACGGTCCCGTATACGCAGCAGAAACAAAAAAAAAAAAATATATATATATATGGATCGTTTACATGAGACACGATCAAGGGTATAATTTTACAATTCATATTAAAGCAAGAATCTACAGAAATTAATAATCTGTGTTTAGAAACCATACGCATGTTTGGAGGCTCCACCACAAAGACAATCTCAAAAGAACCAAAGAGGGATTTTCTAGATCCTCTTTGGCTTCAAGATTAAGAAGAAAAGAAAAATCAATGAAATTGATTTTAGGCAAAAGTGTTTCGCCTTGGGAGAAGAAAATGGGGTTGCTGTGTGTTTTGGTTTTACAAAGAAAAATCAACTAAATGAAAAACTTACTTTCTTTTACATTTAACTTTTCTTTTATAGTAAAACCTTAATGCCCTATTCCCATATAGAATAGGTTTGGGCTCCAACCCAAACACCCCCTAATTAGATATTTTATTAATTTCATCATTATCTCAATTAAACTCAATTAATATATATATATTAACATTAAACAATAATGATGATTTAATTAAATATATGAGAACACATATTTAAACGTAATTTCACTTATTTAATTTTTCTAATAAATTAAATAAAGGTTACAACCTCAACAAATTTAATTGCACTGTGAAATTACCAAAATACCCTTTTGCCTAAAAAGACGAAAACACCCTTCTTTCTTCTTAGATCTTAAATTATCTTCTATGTGTGCGACCCATAGGCTCCTCATTATATCGGCAGTGTATAGTATCGCGATTAACACCAATTAATCGTCTCACTAATACATAGACCAAGATTGGCCCCTAGCAAGGCATCATGGCCATCCGATAGATTCGGATTCAGCAAAGTAGCTACCTGTCAACGATATGGTTACCGTGCAATTCGATCCTTTCATCGTACATTATCTCAACGAGACGAAGGCATAGAAACAGTGTCAACCTTTAGTTACTCTCGATATTATGTATTCAGTCTTTGGACCAATGACCCGTATTATAAACTAGATAGAGCAACAACTCAATCCCACTGTGGCCACAATTTTAGTGTCATTGCCATATACTGAATTGCGCCGTGAGATAACTTCTCTCATACCCGGGAGTGATGAATCCTCTGTCAATCCACCATAGTCTTGATACACTCCTTGATGTAGCCAATCACCATTGTATTGACAGCTCTAAAAAGAACTGCGCTAGGCTAGTGTCAAACTACACCAATCGGTGCACAAGGCGCTCCAGTGATCTCAAGTCTAAGGATCACATGCACCACCATTCGTTAGAGGATTCGTTCCATAGACACTAGGGTTACCATCCATATGGAATCCTCTAGTGGGTCAGCCTAGTGAACTTGCTGATGTGTAATCGCCTACAGCAACCACTCATGTGTTGCACCAGGTTGTCACCAAACAACCTTGACAAGTGAGATCACCACCGCCTTCGACAGGTCGCTTAACACTATGATAGCCTTACCGTATTATCGTGCCCTTACTTCGGAATAATACCTGGGGCTACTGGACGTTTCTAGAATGGCCACCATATGTGCTCATAGGGTTCTCACTATCAAGATTTGAAACACTTGATACCCTCGTCATAGTTCTACCATTCTAAGGACATATATCAATACATATTGCAATAATAATGATTTACGTGATATAGAATAAAATGCATTGTATTGATTAATGAACATTATTACAAAGAGTCAATTCTACAATAATTGATTGGCTCTAGGGCATCTACTCTAACAATAACAACAACACTCTTATTAGTGGCCCATTAAGGCAGACCTCAGCCCAAAACATTAAGGTTGGACCTCTTTCTTGGCCCTTCGAAATTTGTCCATTAGGAGACCTAAAATTCTTTTTGTTCCTTGCTGTTATTACATGCATATATTACATAAAGGGGAGGTGATCTTTCGACCTTATTTATTGGATTTTTAACTCTCAATTAAAGAATAAAATTGTAATATAAATATAAACCAAAAAAAAAAAAAAAATTGTCAAGAATCCTCCTCTATTTATTATTACAAGAGTCTTCGACTTGTAGCCAAATACTCAAGCTCAAGCACATGGTGTTTGGCATCCTTCCCTGAGCTCAAGCTCAAGCCTGGGTTTCCAGAACTCATCAAGCTCGAGCTCTGTATATTTTTCACGAGCTAAGCTCAAGCATGTGATGTTCGGCGTGCCTTGGCTCGTTTACAACCCTATGCCTTACCCACTTAAAGACTAGGGTTTTAAAACTTGCTCACTTCCTCCCATGGTGCCTTGCCCACTTGAAGACAATGCTTTCAACACTTCCTCACTTCCTCCTAATCAATTATTTTTACTAATCAATTACTTTTATTCGTTCATTCTTCCAATCACTCTATTTTTACCCTGTTGATCTTACCCATAAATTATATTATAACGTTGTTTATTTTATTCAAACTTTTAAGGATTTTGGATGGGTGTTATCTTAAACTTTAGAACAAAAATATTTTAAAGTTTTATAATTTGGATAATTTAAATTCTTATCATGCTTGAAATTGTAATTCCCCAAGCCGGAGATTTTCTCTGAATTTTTATTTTATTTTGATAGATCAAATGTTAATTTTGCTATAAAATTTTACTATTCAAACTAAACACAATGATTTTTTTTTCTAAATATCAATATTTATTTTCACATAAGAAATACACAGTTGAGTTTTTTTTTTAGAGGAGTATCATGGTTTAGAGATCTTAACTAAATAGATATATTAAAATTACATTTTTTACCCTTTTTGAATTGAGGATGGGAGCTAACGAGTAACGACAAAATATGTGGGGCCTAAACATCACTTCCCATACATCAATTAGACAACACAAAAAGATCAATTAAAGCTTTATGAGTTAACACTTAACAAAGATTATAAATGTCTGAAATGATGCATGCAACATTCAAATGGGATACAATAATCTCAAGAATAAAAAAATACTTCATCCAATTATTTGATAAAGTATGAAGATATTCATTTCTTCATATTATTTCGACGAAAACCAACATCATTAACAAGTGTTATAACTAAAAAACCTTAAGAAGTTGGCCTGACAGTTAAGAAGACTTGCACCCTTAATTGACTTTTTGGGTTTAAATCACTTTATGGCCACCTACTACATTTGCGATTTATCTTAAAACATTTGGCTTCTAAAGTGTTTAATAGGTCCTAGGATTAGTTGAAGTACGCCCGGACACATTGATCATAAAAAAAAAAAAAAAAAAATATATTCTAACTAAAAGTCAAAGCATAATACCACGTTAGCTTATATAGAATAATACTCTTTTAAATAACACACACACACACACACACACACACACACACACACACACACACACACACACACATATATATATAGCATGCAAGTGATATTTTTAGCTATTATCAATGAAGGTTAATATATTTTCTACGAATTGATTGAATTACTAACACATAACCTCTTATTACATGAGCAAATAAAATGGTATCCCAGGCTTTTGCTATTTTTCTCCGTACTTTTTCCTTCCTTTTGTATTTTTATCTTCCTCTTTTTTATCCATATTGTTTGTCTTTCGTTTGTATAATCAGAAAGTTTTTGGTCTTTATTTTTCCACATCCAATTTCTAAAAATTACTTTCATCAGTCCGGAAATGTCAAAAGAAAAACAAAAGGTTTTGTCTGTTCTGTCCAAAAAAGGTGGGGAATGGACATATGCTTGAAAGTTGAAACAGTTCCAAGTAACGGTTTTACATCTTTGTGCGCATATATATATATATGGTGCAGTTAAACCAAAATGAACAGTTATATATTTTATGTTATTTTAGTCTCTTGCATTGATAAGTAATGTTGTATGATTAAAATATAATGTTTTGTATGAGGATGTATAATAACAAGAGTTTGAGTATATTAATGATTAATAAAAAAATTAAATAGACCAACGACTTTTTGATAATTTGGTGAGTGTAGTAACACTTTAGTGTAATTATGGAGCATATAGATTAATGTAGTTTATACACATGTTTAAATGATGGTCCAAATCAAGGGCGGAGCTAGAAAAATTATATTGGAGGCCAAAACATTATGATGAATGAGAAACGGGGTTAGTGAGAATTAGGAAGATACATTATAGGGCCAAGGGTGAATTTCAGAAACTGGGCTGTTTTAGCTAAATTCAAAAACTTGATACAAGAGGACCAAAATAATACTTTTATATAAAATTTAAAAAAATTAAAAAATTGTACGCACTCATCCCATTTTTATTCTCTGAAAGAACCTAGGATTTTAAGAAGGGAGAATAACATTTCCCCACCCAAGCTTTGGCGAAAGGAAACTTTCCCACCCGTCAAGTTTCAAAACGTCACTTTTCCACCCATCATTATGTTCCTTTATGAAAATCCGTTCTCTGACATGGTATAAACTGTGTAAAGACGAAAATACCCTTCCCTCTTCTTCTTCTTCTCCTTTCTTCTTTCTCCTTAGCCACCTCTCTTCTCAATGTATTTTCTTCTTCTTCACTTTCACCAGCTCCAAACCCAGTGAAAATATGCACAAAGGTCTTTTGTTAGCTCCTCTTCTTCTCTCATATTCATATCCTCTTTCACATTCACTTCACACCGAGAAAATCACACCAATTGGTCGAAATCGACTCGAGAAGACGCGATTCGGTCAGAATCGTACCCGGCCAGGTGTGATACAGGCCGTATTGCACTTTTCTGAGTGAGATTTCGGCCAAATCACATCCGCCAAATCAACGCAATGATCTATGCCTACCATTTCTTTCGCGGACGTCCGACCTCGCTTCTTCCTCCTTTGCCTCCTCAAGGCCCTCTGACACCTCAACAGGAACGAAACCTCACCCCACCTCCACCATGCACCCATCAGCCAATCCTCCACCCCCATCCATCATTGTCTCTCCCATCTTCACAAAACCTCCATTAATCAACAAACTCCACAAACCCACAAACTCCACAAATCCAAAAATTCATAAAAAACATTGTTGATGCTTGATTTTGACACCAACTAAAAGCACGTAGGAAATGTTGAGCAGACTCAGAAGACACACGTGTATGGGGGTATTAAACTGAATAAAAGATGAAGAACGGTGTTTAAAGTGGTTCAGATGCTTAAGTAAGCGAATTGTACATCCACTGGTATCGTATTAATATATGAGGTCAAGGTTGCGTTCAGCGAGCGACTTACAAGAGATTACAAGAGAGAGAGAGAGAGAGAGAGAGAGAGAGAGAGAGAGAGAGAGAGTATATATATGCTATTCTAGAGAGAAATTAGCTAATCCCACGTATGAGAGAGGATCCCTCTATTTATAGTGGGATGGATTGAGGTAATGATTACTAAACCAAGGAGTGGGTCAAATTGCCATGCAAATCCTTGCATCCCGTTGTTCACCTGCTCGAGTGATTTACTCGACTCTTGTAGGGATTAGACACGTGGATCACCTCCAGCCTTTCACCAGCCTTGCACGCACCCACTGCATTGGCAAGAGCATGCCGCTTGCATCAGCGTGTGACGTGGCTGTGTCCGAATGGCTGTAGGACTTACCTAAGCTCTGACCGCTAACGCTGATAGGGCTCTACGTCAGCCCTACTTCTCCAAGCATAACAGAAGTCCCCTAGTTTTTAAGGTTTGAGAATCGAACCTTGGAAACTACCTATTACACCTTGATTTGATGCGTTTGACGAGATACTGGTCGATCCGACATGGCTACAAAGAGGTCGAAGAAATGTTTCCATATAGGCGACCTAAAATGGCTTGCTGTTAGGGTCAGCGACCTATTCTTAGACCATGTTTAGTGCCAAAACGATGATTGGTTTTCGACCGAGGTCCGCGACCTTATTACACTTACTAGATTTTTTTGCTGAAGACAAGGAATCGTGTCGCTTTGCAACAACATAAGATAAGATCGAAGAGTCACGTCGCTTCGTGACTGACATAAGACGAAGAGTGTTCTATATAACGACCTCTTCAGATGTTATCTGCTGCACTTTTGTAGCTGATACATTTAATGAAATATCTTTTGCTCGATGTGTGTGCAACAAGTGTAGCCTATTAAATGCGAGCCATGCTGAAACAAAATTCCCTATCAAAGCATTAAATACGGATGTGGGTGCATTTAATGTGGAGGAGGGAAACGTGTCGTCACTTGAGTGTTTCAACGGAAGAGAATGATGATTTGGTTTCTCGAAGTGTGACGGTCACTCTGCTTCGTTGATTTGCGACACGTGGTTTTGATCAACAGTCAGATGCGTTTTCCGCCCAAACGTTGTTTGACTTCGGTAAACCAAAGCGCCACTTCCTTCACTATAAAACCCCAAGCTCACTTCAGGTAATGCCACAATACTCACCTTCTCAGGGAGAGCAAAACTTTTTGTGAGCCTTGGTTCTTTGTCTTTCAGATTGGTGCGCGCTTGATATTTGAAGCAAGAGGATTCATCTTCTCATTCCAAGGGGTAAGGATGGTTTCTCTACCACTTATTTTTATTTCTTGCTTTCGATAGCCACCGTGCGATGATAGTCTACTGGTAGTTGATCGGAGATGGAATATTCTCCTTGGGTTTGAGCCATTTGATGGTGGCTCTAAAAGTATTCTATTAGGGATTTTCTAAGGTTTAAGGGAGGAAGCTTTTTACTTTCTCCTCCACGTCATTGTAAGAAACAGAGTACGAGGACTGAATGATTCCCTACATGTCGCTTTTTTCAGACCGCAATAGAATGGACTTCCTAATGACCAGAATTGAGACGGGGACCAGCGCGCCTGTGTAGGATGCTCCTAAGGGTCTCTCTCAAGAGATGTTGTAGATGATTACTGTCGAGGATATTCAAATGGTGGTAGACCAATACGCTCTCGTGGAGGTCTTCCAAGATAGGATACACACAACTCGGAGTCTGCCACAAGGGATGGTTGCGATCTTTGAGAACATTTTCAAGAGTGGAAGGTTGATCCCTTTCCACCCGTTTGTCAGGTTCGTCTTGGATCATTTCGGGATCGCACTGCTACAGGTAACATCGAACGCATATATGATAGCAATGGCTATGTATATCGCTTCTGGCGAAAATGGATTAGGTGAGCTAACCGCGCTAGACCTCGGTTGCTCGTACATCCTAAAGAAGAGTAAGGACAAGGACTCCTTTTACCTCTCCAAGCGCTCTATGATAGAAGCGGGAATACACAATTACCCTAACAATGTAGGGGCATACGAGATGAAGTTCTTTTTCTTTTGATACAATGGCATTTGCCACTTTCTGGAGCCGAATATGTTCTCCTTTCGAGGTCGCGAACCCTTTCCCTTCGGTCTTCTAATGAGCTCTTTGTTTCTTCGCATTTAACAAAACGACCAGGTTATCGCTCTTCAAGGATCCAGACAGAATCACTACCTTCGGTTTTCTACCCGAAGGGAGTCGCGACGCAAGGCTACTTGTGACAACCACAAATTTGCGAAAGTACGGTTTCTTCAACCCCGCAGACCTTGGAGACCCCCATCGAGTAAGCTTTTTAACCTTAGCCTGCTTTTTTTGATTTTTTCATGCAGCGAACTATTTTGCTAATGATGTTTGCATGCAGCGACCATGCCTCCCAAGGTGCCCAGATCGCCACAACCAAGGTAGTTTAACTTCCCCTTAGTAAGTGCCACCAGACCGCCTGGAGCGGCTCCTAATGGTCCCCCCATCGGAGGGACACCGATAGTGCCTGCACGACCTGCCAGGGTTCCCCTTGGGTAACCTTGGCTATTTGCCCGAAGCACAAGACCATTGCCCAAAAGTCCAAGAAGCGAAAGCAACTTCAAACCAAAGAGTCAGAGTTCGAACAGGAAGGCTTGGACATTCAGCCCGAGAGGTCGCAGCCTTACCAAGCGCCCGATTGGGAAGGGCCTTCTGTGGGGTGCAACCGGTATCTCCATTGCTCCGGGGAACCACGAACAAGGCAGAGTGAGGCCGAGACCTTGGGAAGAGACGCAAAGAACCAAAGTTGTGCGATATGATTCCTACTGCAGTGGGCACCAACACATCCCGCGCCGAACTCAACTGGGGCAACTTCCGGATGTCGCACTGGTGGTTTTTACCCTACTGGAATGCGGCTTGAGAAGGCTTTTGAAAAGTTCGTGGCTTCCAACCCTGTGGACCTGATGTCTATATCCCTTTAGCACCTGAGCTAGGTAAAACGAGCTGTCCTCGATGAGGACTTTACATTTATTCTTTCAGTAGCAAGGAAACTAACTTGTTACTCTTTTTGTTCATAGGTTCTGCTCTCCATGCACTTGTCCCTACAAAAGGTCCAGCTGGGAGCTGTCGAGGGGATGGTTGCGCTGAGAGAAGAGAACGCGCAATTTAAACCAGACTTAGAAGCCGTTGAAGCAGAGAAAGACTTATCCACCATTTCGGCGAATCAGTACCTGAATGAAAGGAATGCCGCTCTTCACACGGTGGACTTTCAGAAGGCTAAGCTAGGGAAGCACAGAGATGAGGTAAATGAGCTCTAGAGGATGGTGGCCAGACTTGCCAAGGAGGCTGGCGAGAAAGAGCAAGAGCTATAAACGACCTCCCAGTGGCTCTTACGAGCAAAGTGGGAAAGGGCGGAGCTATGGGAGGCCACTGAAAAGCAAAGGTAGGCGCTTGAGGCCGAACTCCAAGTTGTGTAACGAGTCACTTCGAAGAGAGGTAGTGACAAGAGTTGGAGATCGAGAATAAGGCTATTGAATGGGCAATTCAGTCCATCTATGCCTTATGGCCAAAGAATCCCGAAATGGATCTGTTTGACCTTTCGGAGGAATACCGGGACATCCTCAGATCCATGGCGCGAATTGATAATGAGGATGCAGCGGAGGCCGCCCAAGAGCCTGACCTAAAAGAGCATCTGGAGTATGTCCTAGAGGAGCCTGCGATCGGCCAGATGGTCGGCGATCAGCCTAGGGATAATGAGGTCGTGGCCTCCGTGAGTCGGGGATGAAGGCCAATGGTTACTTTCTGTACTGCCTTTCCCATGGCTTTCTTAATCTGTTGTGAATACTTACAATTTCGTACTTCATGTTACACATGAGATCGCATTCTAACTGTTTACAATAACATTGATACAAATCTATGCGAACAGAATTATACACATGGAGAGATAATTGCAAAAGGACGTCTTTTATTTACATGGACTAAGAAAAGTAACATCTTTACAAGGAGAAACTGAGTTCGAATTACCTGAGCAATATGGTCGGGGGTGTTCAACATTCAAAGCTCGCAGATTTCTTAACCATTCAACCTTTTGAGATGATAAGTCCCCAGTCTTATCACTTTGGTGATGCAATATGGGCCCTCCCAGTTTGGTCCCAAAACTACCATACTCGGTTCCCTAGTACCGAGAATGACTTCTTTCAAAACGAGGTCGTCGACCTGGAAGTCTCTTCTTCTGACCTTTGAGTCAAAGAACTCTTTCGGACGTTGTTGATAGGCTGCTATTCTTAGCTGAGCCTTGCTGCGATGTTTTTCAACTAGATCCAGACTTGCACGCATAAGTGATTCGTTATCTATCTCATTGAACAGGTCCCTCCGAAGTGAACTGGTTCCTACCTCCACAGGGATCATTGCTTCGCAACCATATGCTAGCGAAAAAGGGGTTTCTAAGGTAGAGGTTCTCAGAGTTATCTGCCCAATTTCCCTTGGCTGTGCCAAGTTTGGCCTTCAGAGTGTGCTTGATGGTTTTGTTGACAACTGTAACTTGACCATTTGCTTGCGACCTTGTGGATCGAGGCAAATTTCTTATGGATACCAAATTCATCGCAAAATGCTTAAACTCCTCGTTATTGAACTGCTTCCCGCTATCAGAGATAAGGGTATGAGGAATCCCATAGTGGCACACAATATTTTTGAAGATGAAGTCCTTGAGCTTTTTGGTGGTGATCACGACCAATGGCTCTACTTTGACCCACTTAGTGAAGTAGTCTACCACCGCATACTTGACTCCCCCTTTACCAACTGACATGGGTCCAATGAGATCGATTCCCCACACAGAGAATGGCCAGGGGCTAGACATGGTTACCAAGCCATGGGAAAGAGCTCATGTATGTTTGCAACCCTTGACACTTGCCACATGTTTTAACAAAGTGTAGGTGTCTTTTTTGAACTGTGGGGCTGTAATACCTTCGATAACAACCTTGTTCCATATGGAATCATGGCCATGTGATTACCATGCATTCCTTCATGTATCTCCCTCATGATATAGTCTGCTTTCATCGGTCACACATCGGAGAAGAGGGAGCTAAACCCTCGCTTGTACAAATGATCTCCTATGAGTGTGTAACGAGCATCTCTTGTTTGTAAGGTTCTTGCCTCGACCTTGCCGCAGGCGTGATCCCATCTTGGATATGAATGAATGTGTGGTTCATCCGTGCATACAATTCGCATGAGCACTCACGCGTCGGGCAAATCCGATAGTAGGGCCTCTATGAATCGAACAGAATGCTCTCCGGCACGTCCCGAGTCCAACGATGAGGCTATCTTTGCCAAGGCATCCGCAATGACCTTGCTTGTCCCTGTGGAATCGCTCGATTCATAACACAAGGGCGGCTCAAGCACGGCCTTAGCTTTCTTCAAATAGCCATCATGTTTTCCTTGGCTTGATATTCCCCTAAAATCTGGTTGACAACTAGCATGGAGTCATTGTGGATGCTGATCGCGATTGATCCCATTTCTCTTGCCAACTGCAATCTAGCGAGCAGAGCTTCATACTCAACCTCATTGTTGGTCGCTTTGAACCCGAAACGGAGAATGCCATGAATGCGAGTCCCTTCGGGACTCAGGAGGAGAAGGCATGCCCTGGCCCTTTTCCCTGCTCGATGATCCATCAACGCATGTGCTCCAGTTGATAGGTTTTGAACAGTCGGGTGACTTCATACTTGCTTGCTGATTCCTTTATCTGGGTGATATGAGAATTTCGAGATGAAATCCACAAACAGCTTGCCCTTTGATGGTTGGTCTCGGTCTATACTATAGATCAAACTGACTTAGTTCCATGGCCCACTTGAGCAATTTACCCGATGCCTCTAGCTTCTCGAGGACTTGCTTGAGTGGGTAACTGGTCATTACATGGATTGTGTGGGTGTGGAAGTAAGGTCACAACTTTCCGGAGGCGATCAATGTGGCATAAACCAATCTCTCCATTTCCAGATATTACATCTTGGCATCCAGCCGACGCTTGCTCGCTTAATAAACTGGCCAACCTTGGTTTCTTCCCACCAAACTAAAGCTGCATTGACCACATACAAAGACGTACAGATACAGGAGGAGAATTTCTTGCGGGAGAGGCTTGGACAAAAGATGTGGCTTTTCGAGGTGCTCTTTAATGCTCTGGAATGCCTGTTCGCACTCAGGAGTTCACTCAAACTTCTTATTAGCCCTGAGTATACTAAAGAATGGCAAGCGATCTATTGCCCTCAATATGAAGCGACCGAGGGCCGTTATTCGCCCACCGAGACTTTGAACCTGCTTTTTGGTTGGTCAGCTGCGAGAGTGATTTTCTTGGGGCTTGATCTCTATTCCTCCTCGGTTAACCGATAATCCGTAAATTATACAGCTTTTTATATGATCTTTTTGTCTGATTTCAGATATTTCCTAGTGCATTTTTACCTCAAGCGTGCGTAATTTCTACTTTTCGTGTTTCTGTTAAAATGGACTCTTTTAGCAAATAAAGGCAAAATTTGGCGCTTTGACTAATTGAAGAATTTCAGAAGATAGGAGAGTTCCTGAGTAGGACAATGCACGCGAAGCTTGTTTCCAAGGTGAAGAGTCAAAAATCAAGAATCGGACGTAAGAGGCAGCAGTGAGTGGCAGTTCTGTAAATTTCAGAACTTTTGAAGGAGCGCGCGAAGAAATTCAGCTCGCCGCATTGGTTAGAGGGCGTAATCGATTTTGGTTTTTTCATTTTTTCGCCGCGGCGAAAGTCAAAATTTACAGTTTTGTAAACGCACAGTTTCGTGTGTGCGTGTTTTGGACTGGGTATAAAAGAAAAAGAAAAACTTTTTGTAAAGAATTCGAAATTATTAGGTTAGCCGTCTTTTACAATTCCTAGGAGAAAAAAGCTTGATTTTTCGATTGTTAGAGAAAAAAGTTCGGATTTTGACCTGAAGATTCATCTTTTGGGGAGTTTTCTATTCTTTCATCTTAGTTTCATTATGTTTATTCGCTTACTTGTATTTTCCGTTTTTATTCGTTAAATTAGCTATGAACTAATCTTCTATGGGTTTTGATTGTAGTTTGGATTTGAAATGGGTTGAGTACGTGTTTGTGCTGATTTCATGTGAATAAGCTGTGGTTGTGTGTTACTCTGAAATTAATTGTTGTATGTGATGAACATGATGAGATTGAGAAATAATTCATGTTAAGCTTCATGGGTAATAACCATTATAGTATTGGATGCTAGAGATAGATTCAAGAATTAATGAAATCAATTTAGGATTCTTGTGCTTCATGCTTTAGAATTATTAACCTTCAATTTGTCAATGCGTAATGTTAATAATGACCCGGAATAGGGAAACATAGCCTGAGAGGGTATGTTATCATAGTAGTGAATCCGATTTACAACCATTGCATGTGAATGTGAAAATAGTGTAACTTTTAGGTATAACCCATAAATAATCCAAACGAAGTCAAAACCCTACCCGCTTTACTTAAATTGAATCTTTGTGTTCCATTTGCTTTCCTTTTTAAGAATTTTTTACTTGTTAGATTTTATTTTGTTTTCTTCCAATTACAAATTGCTCCCACAAATCCAAGATTTTCGGTTGCTTCAACTTGTTAACACCATAGGAAACTTAGTGCTTTGCTACCAGTCCTCGTGGGAACAATATCCTACCCATCACTCTATTACTTGAGCGACTAGTGCACTTGCTAGTTTTGCATGTTGTAAGAAACACGCATCAAGTTTTTTGGCGCTGTCAGGGACCGTTTTTAAGTTAACATTAAGTTTTTCCTAGAGTTTAACTAGATTGAAGTTTTATTTTTATTTTTAATTTTTCCTTTTTTGTTAGAGTTGTGATTTCACTCTTCTCTGTCACTTCATTCTCTTTATGCGAAGAGCAAGACGCCAACCAAAGGGGTGGTTCCCCTGTTGACCTTGAGCTTGAGAGGACGTACGAAGACTAAACAGAGAGAAGAAGAAAGAGATACACTTACCGCTAAACTAAGAAGTTGTAGTTGAAATGGTGAACCATAAAATAGGACACCGAGGGAATTTTCAGTTCCCACTTGAACGGAAGTGGGTCAAGTATTACGAGACCTACAAAGACAAGCTAACAACTTCGAGATCAAGCCGGCAATCATCCATGATCCAAGCCAGCAAGAAGATTCAACGGTGATTTGAAGGAGGATCCGAATCAGACATTGCAAATTTCCTCGAAATTTGTGACACCTTCAAGTCGAATGGAGGTCGGATGATGTTATTAGGCTGCGTTTATTCCCATTCTCATTGGGAGATAAAGCAAAGGGTGGTTAATGGCATTACCACCGAACGACATAACATGGAATGATCCGCACAAAAATTCTTGACCAAGTTCTTTCCTCCAAATGGGTCAAGAAAGTTGAGAAATGATATCACATCGCTTCTACAAGATGACGCCGAGTCGTTGTATGAGGCTTGGGAGAGATACAAGGAATTGATGAGGAAGTGCCCACATCATGGTTTGCCCTGTTTGGCTTCAAGTCCAAACATTTTATAATGGTTTGATGGGTAACGTGGGCAAACCATGGTGGATGCAGCAAGAGGAGCTTTACAAAATAAGACACCTGAAGCTTATGAGTTGCTTGAGGTTTTGGCAAGCAACAACTATCAAAGACCGAATGAGAGAGTAACTACGAGGAAATCTTTGGGTCTTCATGAAGAGATGTTTTCACACCCATCTCACCCCAACTCACGCCCTCCAAAAACAATTGGGAACTATGTAAATTCGTACAAGCACCTCAATTAACATGTGATTTTTTGTGCAGAAACCATGTGAGCGAGTGCCAAGTCGAAAACACATTTGCACCGGCCATCTTCATCAACGGAAGTAAATTACTTGGCAGAAATCAAAGACACCCCGAACAATCCGCTTCCAACACATACAACCCTGTGGTGGAGACATCATCCAAATCTGCTTGGGGAAATCAAAACCAACAGGGTAATCAATGGAACCAGAGGCAAGTTCCAAATACAGCCAGGGCAACCAATTAACCGGGAGATCCAAGAGTGTCGGGTTGGAGGATTTGTTCAAGAAATTCATGCAAGAGTCTACGAGCACTGGTTCATGAATGAGACGAGAACAAACTTTAGAAACCTAATTGGGGCGTCCCATTCGGAATCTTGAGGTAGATGGGCCAATTAGCCGAGCTGAATGATAGACCATAGGGTTCTCTACCTAGCAACACAAAGACCAACCCACGTGAACAAGCAAATGCAATCATTTTGAGAAGTGGGACGTCCCCAAGCTTTAAGAAGAAGCCACCTTACGAAAGAAGGAGAGTAACCCGAGAAAGGAAGAGTATGAAAAGAGAATGGATGAAGAGATTATTTGTGAAGAGAATTCAGGTGCTTTAGGGGAAGAGAACAAGAAAGAGGATGAAAGGCAAAAGAAGAAGGAGAAATTGCCATTCCCCGAGATACCACCGGAATTAGCTCATCACACTCCACCCGTGCCTTTTCCTCAGAGATTGAAGAAGAAGAATCAGGATAAGCAATTTTTGAAATTCATTGAAATTTTTAAAAAATTGCATATTAACATTCCTTTTGCAGATGCAATACAGCAAATGCCGAGCTATGCGAAGTTCCCTGAAGGAGATACTTTCGAACAAGAGGAAATTAGAAGATGAGGAAACGGTGATGCTAACGGAAGAGTGTAAGTAATCCTCCAGAAGAAATTACCCCCAAAGCTCAAAGATCCAGGGAGTTTTACTATTCCTTGTGTTATAGGGGATATTACTTTTGATCGTGTACTTTGTGATTTAGGAGCTAGTATAAATTTGATGCCTTTTTTCTCTTTTCAGGAGATTAGGATAGGTGAAGTGAAGCCAACGACAATGTCGTTGCAACTAGCGGATCGGTCGATAAAGCACCCGAGGGGGATAGTTGAAGATGTTTTAGTGAAGGTGGGGAAAATTATATTTCCAGCAGACTTTGTAGTGCTGGACATGGAAGAGGATAAGGAGATTCCTCTCATTTTGGGCCGACCATTCTTGGCCATGGGGAGAGCAATCGATTGACGCAGTTGAAGAAGAAGCCGTTAAGGGTTCGTGGATGAAACAAAGTTAACTTTTAATGTGTTCGATGCGATGAAGTTTCCGAAGCGGACTCATGTTTTAGTGTGGATGTGGTGGATGAACTTGTTGTGGAGTCCATGGAAGAAAAACATCCCGGAATTGCCTCTAGCGTGTATAGCAAAATCGAAAACAAGTAGAGGTGAAGACTCGGCGAGGAACGATTGTGCTAGAATGTTAGAAGCACTCCAACCAATTGAGGAGAGTCAAGAGGCAGAATTTAAGGAATTTGACTTTGACAGAGAGAAGGCAAAGGAAAATAATAAAGAAGCTCCAAAGCTTGAACTGAAGCCTTTACCACCTCACCTCAAATATGTCTATCTTGGAGATTCAGATTCTTATGCGGTGATGATTAGTGCAGAATTGAGTGCCTTAGAGGAAGAGAAGTTGATTAGAGTGTTGAGAGAACATAGACTGGCGATTGGATGGACCATTACCGACATTAGGTATCTCACCCTCATTCGCATGCATAAGATTCTCATGGAGGATGACTTTAAGCCGAGGGTACAACCACAACGGAGATTGAATCCTTCAATGAAGGAAGTGGTGAGAAAGGAAGTGGTGAAACTCTTAGATGCGGGGATAATCTATCCGATTTCTGATAGTCCATGGGTGAGCCCGGTGCAAGTTGTTCCTAAGAAAGCAGGGATTACCGTTGTGAAGAATGAAAGTAATGAGCTGATTCCAACAAGGACGGTAACGGGTTGGAGAGTGTGCATTGATTACCGTAAACTGAACGAGGCGACAAGGAAGGATCATTTTCCATTGCCCTTCATCGATCAAATGTTGGAGAGGCAGAGATGCTATTATACGTTCCTGGATGGCTATTCGTGATATAATTCCAAATTGCCATCGTAGAGGATCAAGAGAAAACGACCTTCACTTGCCCTTACGCACCTTTGCCTACCGAAGAATGCCATTTGGGTTGTGCAATGCACCAGCAACATTCCAAAGATGCATGATGTCAATCTTTGGAGACATGGTGGAAAGATTCATAAAAGTTTTCATGGATGACTTCTCAGTTTTTGGGTCATCATTTGACAATTGTCTAACAAAATTGTCTCTTGTTTTGCAGCGATGCAAGGAAACGAATTTGGTGCTGAATTGGGAGAAATGTCACTTCATGGTCCAAGAGGGAATTGTGCTAGGGCATAGAATTTCCAAGGATGGGATTGAAGTCGATCGGGCGAAGACAGAAGTAATTGAGAAGCTACCACCGCCATCAAATGTCAAAGCAAATCAAGCTTTTTGGGGACATGCGGGGTTTTATAGACGCTTCATAAAAGATTTTTTCTAAGATCTCTAAACCCCTCAGGCAATCTTTTTAAATAAAGATGTTGTTTTTTATTTTGATGATGATTGCATGCATGCTTTTCTAACTTTAAAGAAATTGCTAGTTTCTGCACCTATTATAGCAGTTCCTGATTGGGGACTGCCATTTGAACTAATGTGTGATGCTAGTGATTTTGCTTTGGAGGTAGTACTAGGGCAAAGAAAAAATAAAGTGTTGCATGTAATTCAGTATGCTAGCAAGACACTTGTTGATGCACAACTGAATTACACCACCACTGAAAAAGAACTATTGGTCGTGGTGTTTGCTTTTGACAAGTTTCGTTTCTTATCTTTTAGGTGCGAAGGTAATCGCATACGCACTATTCAGCACTCTAGACACCTTTGGCGAAGCAAGAAGCAAAACCTCGGTTGATAAGATGGATTCTACTACTTCAAGAGTTTGAGTTGAGATTCGAGACAAAAAAGGGTCGGAAAATGTAGTAGCTGATCATTTGTCAAGACTTGAGAGACCGATCAAGGGGGATGAGGTAGAAATGCCAATTTCATAAACATTTCCGGATGAGAAACTGATGAGAGTGGATGAAGCACCATGGTATGCGGACTTTGCAAATTATCCATCATCAAGGGTGCTCCCAAGTGGTATGACATTTCAACTGAAGAGAAAATTTTTCTTTGATTTAAAATACTATTTTTGGGAAGAACTATTCCCACGCATACACCGCATCAGACCAAATGATACTGGGAGATGTGTCCCTGAGGAAGAAATGGAGAGCATTCTAAGACATTGTCATGAGAGGGAAGTGGGTGGCCATTTCGGGAGCTAGAACAAGCAGCGAAGGTGCTTCCGGTGGGTTTTATTGGCCAACCCTCTTTAAGGATTCCTTCCAGATGATCCAGGAGTGTGACCAATGTCAACGGATGGGGATTATTTCAAAAAGAGATGAGATGCCGTTGAACAACATCCTGGTGGTGGAAATTTTTGACGTATGGGGGATTGATTTCATGGGTCCTTTCCCAAGTTCTTACGGGAACACGTTTATATTGGTAGTGTGGACTATGTGTCTAAATGGGTTGAGGCGCTTGATTGCCGATAACATGCTAGGGTGGTGATTAATTTCGTGAGAAAGAATATTTTCTCAAGGTTTGGAGTACCACGAGCAATAATTAGTGATGGAGGAACGCATTTTTGCAATAGGCAAATGGATGCATTGCTGAGTAGGTATGGAGTGACACATAGTGGGCAACACCTTATCATCCAAGCGGGCAAGTAGAATCACAAATAGAGAACTGAAGGGGATTTTAGAGAAAACACCAATGCTTCGAGGAAAGATTGGTCACTTAAGCTGGATGATGCTTTATGGGCTTATCGCACCGCATTCAAAACCCCAATTGGTATGTCTCCGCTCAGATTGGTGTATGGGAAAGCATGCCACTTGCCGGCTGGAATTGAACACGGCCGGCATATTCCCAACCGCAAACAACTTGAACATGGATTTGAAAGTTCAGGGAGAGGAGAGAATGCGACTTTGAACGAAGTTGGATGAGTTTCGCCCTGAAGCATATGAAAATGCCCTAACTATAAAGAGAAAACAAAAAGGTGGCACGCATACACATCCTTCAAAGGCTTTTGAAGTTCAGGGCCCGTAAAGCCGTTGTTATTATCTGATTAGGCTTTTGGAAAATGGAAGTGCGTAATCCATTCCATTCGATATGGCTTGGTGAGCATGCACCTGAGAGAATGTTGCACATGAGGAAAAGGGCACTTTGATAGAGGAATGGATGAGGTTCAAGAATCCATAGCACATTGAGGGGTGATGAGCCTCATGAAGTTCATCCCTAACTTGGCTGGACATCCCAACCTAAAGGATGGAAAGAGTCAAGCTTCCGACTATAAACAAGTGCTTCTTGGGAGGCAACCCAAGCGTTTTAACTTTTTGTTGTTTGAATTTTTTCTTATTTCATTATGAGTATGTATAAAATTTGATGATTTTTTTGTTGTTTTCAAGTGTTTCGTAAGTCTAGAGCGTAAAGGAAGGTATCAAAATTTTACTTTTCAGACTTCGCCGGGCAAGAACATTTCTTCTGCCGCGAAGAGACATGAAGAAACCCGTGTTTGCTCATCGGAGAGTTTCGCGCGAAGAAAAGGTAAAAAAATTTTGAAAAATTGGCTAACAGATCTGGCCGCGGCGAAGAAAATTTCTTCGCCGAGGTGAAGTTAGCTTTAAACTCTCGGGAAGTTTTCGCCCCGGCGAAGAAATTTTCGCCGCGCGAAACCCGGGAAAATTCTAGGTTCATGCGTGATGAACTTCGCCGCGGCGAAGCACCTTTTCTATAAATACCAACTTTTCTTCCTTCATTTTTCATGCCGCCTTCCATTGTGAGTTGAGAGCAAATTTTCAATCCTCCAATCTTTCACTTCTATTTTACTTTTCCAACCAAAATAATCACTCCACATCATTCCTAAACACCAAATCAACCCATTTCAACAAAAATTTCACAAAATTTTTGGATAAAAAAATTTAGGGTTTTCTTGTTTGGATCGTTTCTAAGTCAATTGGTGGTGCAAATGACTTCATATTGGTAAGATTTCGAAAACCCAAAGCTTTATTTTGGAAAATTTTTAGTCTATATTCGTAGATCTAGAAATTATGTGAACTTTTAACTTGAGATATTTTTGGGTTTGTTGAGTTGTGATGTGATTCATGTTGAGAAGTTTATATGCCAATTGATTGTTAGAAGTGTAGTTATTGATTATTTGGAGTGTTTGTGTTGAATTGAAAAATCGTAGTTTGGGGGTGGAGTTGTGAATTTTTAGAAGTGTGGATTGTGTTGAAATTGTGATGTGGAATCTATTTTAAGGGTATATTACCGGAAACCAAGTAATCCCGCCTTTAAAAACTCGCCTGGCAAGATTTGGCAACCTCGGTATAACAATGCCGTACACCTTAAAATAGAAAAATCGTAGTTTGGGGGTCGAATTGAAAATTTTGGAAGTGTGAATTATTTTTTGCAAAGTTGAACAGGCTATGTTTTTATAGGGGTAATTCATTGGGGTTAACATTTTGGTTTGAATTTCAGTGAATCAATGGCCTCAAAATTAAGCATACAGCAAGGGGAAGAATGTAGACAAACGGTTTGTGAACAAGGCAGCCCGTAAACGCATGAGGAGGTGATCACACAAAAAGATAAGGCGGCTTCATCCCCGAGCGTGGATTGACAAAGAAAACAAGCTATGGACTGGAGTAGGGGTAGAAATTGGGCCATGTTCATGAGTGCGCTGAGAAGCCAGAGAACCGTTAGTCGAGAGTTCTATGCCAACTTCCCCAAAGTCGAGATAATATTGTGTTTGTAAGAGGAGAGGATGCCATTTTCAAGACAAGAGATCAACAAATTCTACAACCTCCCCGAAATTTTCACCGATCAACGTGGAGTTCAAAAGAACAAGTCGTAATGATGATATTATCTTGTCAATAATTGCAAAACCAGGGGTAGCATGGGAAGTGTCGAGAAAAGAGAAAAAGACACTCAAAGGAACACAATGACACCAATGGCTCATGCAGGCAGAGACTTTGTCTCGGCTAAACTAATGCCGAGACGACACAAGACAAAGTTGACTCTTGAGAAGGCGGAATTGCTCTCTATTGCCACAAGAAAAAGTATGGATGTAGGAAATATAATTTATGACAAAGATAGGATAGCATCCCAAAAGGGGTATGACGCATCGTTATCTTGTTTCCCGCATCTCATCACCGCCATGTGCCAAAAAAGCGGGGTCAAGGTTATGATGATGAGCCGCGTATTTATCCTCTAATTCTAGATGACACTATTACACCAAATGTGTTGACCGAGCAGTAGATGCCCGGTTCCAATAGGTAGGGGCAAGAGGCAGAGAATTCGAGCATGGCCACATCATCCACACATTGCAGGTACTCGTAAAGCAATGATGCAAGAAACAGACACTAAATACGAAGAGACTGCTGCACCGGATGATGGAGCGGATACGTAATATTCTATGAAATGTTAATCAAAGGCCCATCGGATCAGTTCGTTCCGACACTTCCGCATATGTCGGCCCTTGGAACTGGAACTCATAGATCATAACTATAGAAGAAGAAGAAGAAGCTGGAAGCACAGTTGAAGAAGCAAGACCGAACCGAACACCTAGTTTTTTGCTTTAGGGATGTTTTGTTATTCCATTTGGAACCTTTTTGCCCTCCCATTGAAACTTGAACTCATTTTATTTTGGTTTTGGATTGCATTTTTTTTTTTTTGTGTTAGTTTAGTTGATTTTTTTTTTTTTAGTGTTAAAAGGGCGAGACAGATTGTAATACTTTCATTATAGTTGTGAATTCGTTCTAACATAAGGGACACCACAGTTTTTGTTTTGACAGATTTTGGATGATGAAAAGTCCAAGAACGGGTGAACATTGTGGGAAGACGATTCATGGCTTAACCAGGAGCATTCTCGTATCCTTTTTATTTTTCATTTATTTTTCCGTTGTTGTTTGTCTCTATTCCTAACTTCAGGTATAATGGAATATTCCCCAGGGGACAATGTTATATTTAGTTTGGGGGTAGGAAATAGATTTTTGAGTTTAAGGGTATATTGGCTGGAAACCAGTAACTGTCTAGCAGTATTTGGCGACCTTGGGTTTAACAACGCCGCGTACACCTTAAACGAAAAAAAATCTATTTTAAGGGTATATTGGCTGGAAACCAAGAATCGCCTTTAAAAACGCCTTAGCAAGTATTTGGTACCTCGGGTTTAACAACGTTGTATATAAAAAAATATATATATATATATATATATATATATATATATATATATATATATATATATATATATTTTTGTTTCTTTTGTGTTGTATTTTTTTTTTTTTTTTTTGTGTGTGTTTGTTTTGTTTTGCCAATGATGAGTTGTATAAATCAATGATGAGAATAAGACTGTTGAATTTTTATTGTTAAGAAATGTTAAGCATTGCTTCAAGTTTACGTTTATTGACTGGATTCTGATTGAGGTTTGTTGAGTGGTTCAACCACGATTTTCATTTTTTTCGGCATGCTTAGATTCATTTTATGCGATTAGGCAAAGTCTTGATAATGTTGGTGGATTCTAGAACCTAGTTGAGAAATGCTTGAGGCGAAATTTTAGGATTAAACATGGTTGAGGAGATGATTTAGGCAATTTTTGGAACGTTTGAGCCTTTCTAGCCAACCCATGATTGAAATTTTCACTAGTCATCCATTTGAGCCATTGGAATTCTGCTTTAATTTTTTCTTAGAAAACAACAGACTTGTAAATTCCTTTACCCTAAACACTCTAGCATACCTTTTGGAGAATTCGGTCTTAGTGCAAAACCGAGAACGAAACGAGTGTACAATTTAGTGAAAGATTAGTTTGGGGGTTAAGAGAAGAAAAATGAATAAGAGACCAAAAAGAATGATTTGGGGGTTGAGATAAAAGAATAAAAACAAGGAGGTACTCACCTCAATTCAATTCTAGTGTTGTGGAAAAAAAAAAATTAAAAAAAATTTCAACACAATGTCAAGCCTTAGTTTAACATATACCGGCTGGAAACCGTAACCCGCCTTAAAAACTGTTCAGTGATTTGGCGACCTCTGGGTTTAACAACGCCACGTACACCTTAAACGAGTCCCCCTGCATTTATGGTATCCAAAAGTTAAGAATACGCGTATGAAGACTGTGAATGAGTAAACATGTCACCGGGTGTTGAGAAAGTGTGGGTTTCATGTGATTTGAGTTTTGCTTTAGACAACCGAGTTCTCTTACTTTGTTTCCTATCCTTTTGTTGGACACCCATGACCCGAGCCTAAAGTTACAAGCCTTTAAAGACCTCATAAGTTGATTCTCATCTATGTGTAGTCCTCATTAGTGGAGAGTAGTTCGATTTTTAGGCTTTTGGAGTCTGCCACCATTTGATAAACTTTACACTTTTTGCATAAAATAATAACCGGAAGCCAAGGTGGATTGAAGTGGGGATTGGACCTCACTTGGTGGACTGATTGAGGAAAACAACATGTAGCCCATAACTTCTTGGAATGTCGAACATTTCCTGATAATAAACTTTCAACAATTTGTGAGATATGTGCAATATCTAGGCAATTCGTTGTAGCATTTGAATTCGTTTTATTTTATTTTATTTTATTTTTTTTTTTAGTTTGTGTGCATGTTTCGTATTTTTTGTTTTTTTCGTTATTGTCTTTGTTTTCCTTTATTTTTTCTATGCTCGGGGACGAGCATCTCTTTAGTTTGGGGGTAGTTGATAATCCAGAAATTATACATTTTTATATGATCTTTTTGTGGATTTCATATTTCCTGCATTTTTACCCGCCGGTGCGAATTCTCACTTTTCTGTGTTTCAGGTTAAAATGGACTCTTTTAGCAAATAAAGGCAAAATTTGGCATTTGACTCGTAATTGAAGAATTTCGTAATTGATGGAGGAGAGTTCCAGAGTAGGACAATGCACGATGAAGCTTGTTTCCAAGGTGAAGAGTCGAAAATCAAGAATCGGACAAGAAGGCGGCAGAGTGGCAGTTCTGTAAATTTCAGAATCCCCGAAGGAGTCACCTTAACGAAGAAATTGTCTTCATTGCGGTTAGGCAGAATCACATTTTCCTTTTTTGATTTTTATTTTTACTTTTTACGGCAATAAAGTCAAAATTTGCGCTTTGTAAACGCACAGGGCAGTGTGCGTGTTTTGGACCTGGGCCCTTTTTAGGACTAGGTATAAAAGAAAAAAGAAAAACTTTTTGTAAAGAATTCGAAATTATTAGGTTAGCCGTCTTTTACAATTCCTAGGGAGAAAAAGCTTGATTTTTCGGATTGTTATAGAAAAAGTTCAGATTTTGACTGGAAGATTCATTTTTTGGGGAGTTTTCTATTCTTTCATCTTAGTTTCATTATGTTTATTCTGCTTTACTTGTATTTTCCGTTTTTATTCTGTTAAATTAGCTATGAACTAATCTTCTATGGGTTAGGGTTTTGATTGTAGTTTGGATTTGAAATGGGTTGAGTATGTGTTTGTGCTGATTTCATGTGAATAAGCTGTGGTTGTGTGTTACTCTGAAATTAATTGTTGTATGTGATGAACATGATGAGATTGAGAAATAATTCATGTTAAGCTTCATGGGTAATAACCATTATAGTATTGGATGCTAGAGATAGATTCAAGAATTAATGAAATCAATTTAGGATTCTTGTGCTTCATGCTTTAGAATTATTAACCTTCAATTTGTTGGGTGCGGAATGTTAATAATGACGAATAGGGAAACATAGCCCGAGAGGGTATGTTATCATAGTAGTGAATCCGATTTACAACCATTGCATGTGAATGTGAAAATAGTGTAACTTTTAGGTATAACCCATAAATAATCCAAACGAAGTCAAAACCCTACCCGCTTTACTTAAATTGAATCTTTGTGTTCCATTTGCTTTCCTTTTTAAGAATTTTTTACTTGTTAGATTTTATTTTGTTTTCTTCCAATTACAAATTGCTCCCACAAATCCAAGATTTTCGGTTGCTTCAACTTGTTAACACCATAGGAAACTTAGTGCTTTGCTACCAGTGCTCATGGGAACAATATCCTACTCATCACTCTATTACTTGAGCGACTAGTGCACTTGCTAGTTTTGCATGTTGTAAGAAACACGCATCATTAACCATGTACCCCATAAATTTTCCTGAGGACACACCGAATGAGCATTTGAAAGGATTGAGCTTCATTCTGTACTTCCAGACGATGTCAAACATCTCATTGAGATGCGCTATTTGATATGAAGCAACATGCAACTTAACTAGCATGTCATCAACATAGACTTCCATCGACTTCCCGATCTACTCGGAAAACATTCAATTAACCAGCCGCTGGTAAGTTGCTCCAGTGTTTTTCAGGCCGAATGGCATAACCCTATAGTAATATAGCCCCCGATCTGTAACAAATGAGGTATGCTCTTCATCCGACGCATACATCAAAATTTGATTGTATCCTAAGTATGCGTCCATAAAACTCAGCTGCTCGTGCCCGGAGGTGGCATGAACGAGCTGGTCAATCCTTAGTAGGGGAAAGATGTCTTTTGGGCAGGCTTTGTTGAGGTCGGTGAAGTCAACACAGGTCTGCCACTTGCCGTTGGGCTTCTTTACTAGAATCGGGTTGGCAACCCAGCTCGGGTAAAGCGCTTCCCAGATGGACCCATTCTGAAAGAGATTATCTACCTCTATTTTCAAGGCGGCATATCGTTCTGGATCCATCGCTCTTCTTTTCTCGCGCACACTTGACTTCACTATTGATGTTCAAGGTATGGCAAATGATGTTCGGGCTGATCCCAATCATATCGGCATGTGTCCATGCGAACACATCAATATTTTCTCTGAGGAAGCTGGTCAGGTCAGTAGCAAGCTGGGGGTTAAAGATTGTTTCCAATCCTCAACACTCGGCTTGGCTCATTCTAGTTGACTGACACTTCCGATAGATCCTCAACTGGCCCACTGGAAGGGCATTCCTCGATACGAGGATCCATATTATCCTCGGTTAGGCTAGGCTGTGATTCCAGCCGACTGATCGCCATTGCCTGTTCAGAATGCCACGCAAGATGCCTTTCCCCTTGCACACCATCTACACTGCCCTTACATAGCAGTCGCAAGAAGTGTGCTAAGATCCGCCTACTTCCCCTATCCCTTCGGGGTGGGGAACTTCATCTTGAGATGGTAGATCGAAATGACTGCCTTGAAGTTTTTTAGTAGAGGTCACCCTAGGATGCCATTTAAAGCGGAGGGGCAGTTTACTACCAAGAATTCAATGACCCTGCTCACCTCGTCGGAGTCACCCAGCGTGACTGGAAATGAGATCATTCCCTTGGGGATCAGGTGATCCCTTATAAAACCATATAGGGGGATAGAGGCGGGCTTCAGGTCAACCTTATCCAATTTCATTCTTTTGAAAGCTCGTTGGAACCAAATTTTTACAGCACTTCCGTTATCCACCAACATTCTATGGACGTCGTAGCGCCCTATTTAGGGCATGATGACAAGAGCATCGTCAAAGGGATGATGCAATCAGACTACGTCTTTTTTGGAGAAGGTGATTTCCTCCTCTTTGTGAACCTTTGATGGCCACTACGTCATGTTCATCATACGGATAGGGTCGTGATGGGTTGCGCAAGCATATCTTTCTTGGGCACCTCCTAAGTTTCACCCGAGGTGTGGTCCCCCGAAGATTATCCCCACACTACAGATACCCTTGCGATCACGACACTTCTTGCCCCCTGCTTGATAAGGTCTTCGATTGCCTACTTGAGAGCTCGGCACTCATCAGTGTGATGCCTATTGTCCCGATGATAATGATAGTACTTTTTACTGTTTCTAGCTGAGGGGAGATTTTTCATGGGCTTAGGTTTTCCGAGCAGGCTAGCCTATTCTGACTTGTCAAGAATGGCCGAGACAGATGCATTCAAAGGGGTATATTGATTCCTGTCACGATCATGACGTGGAACTAGAGCATAAGACTTCTTGGGCTCAAACCGCTGCTTCTTTCCTTTTCGTTGATTATTGTTAGCCCATCAACAATCAGCCCTCCTATTTTTCCCCCGACTTGGCGCACTACCCAAAGGACCGGGGTTGTGGCAGGGGAGCGCTGCCAACAAGTTCTCAATACGGAGGTATTTCTCCGTAAGGTTGTAGAAGCAGGCGAGAGAAACATTGTCCTCTGATTGTAGCTCTTTCCACAAATCTGTCTGTGGACAAACTCTCACGATGATGAGAGTCCAAACAGACTCTTCGGGAGTATGGCTACTTTATGGAGTTCCCTGTGGAACCTATCGATGTAAGATTAGAGGGATTCATCCCTCTCTTACCTTATGTTGCTGAGGTAGCTCAAAGGCATTGAGAACTTCCTGTTCGCTTGGAAATGCCACAAGAACGTTGAGCTCATTTGATTCCATGAGTTGATCGATCCCGCCGAGAGCGACCTGAACCATCGTTTGGCATGAGATGTAGGAGTTACTGCCAAGCATTGGCATTTTTCCAAGTCAGAAACTTGGTGAAGTTCCATCAAGTCGTTGAATTCGTACAAATGATCCTGTGGATCAGAGTTCCCATCAAACGCCTACATATCGGGCATTCTGAATCTGGATGGGAGAGGGGTGGCTTACATAGTTGGAGAAAAGGGAGACACTTCTATGACCTGCCCTCACTCATTTTGCTAAGCCTTTAGCTGATCTAGAGCTTGTTGTAACTCCTCAATCTGAGGCAGCGGAGCCATCTAGGGATTGCTCTCCCCAACGCGGGTTCGACCCTTACGGTTGTGGTTGAGGAAAGTCCGAAGGTCAAATTCCTCCTCTCCTCAGTTGGTAGTTCCGACCGATCTTGACACACACTGGCTAGAGTCGTGTGATGGCATTGAATGGTCTAGGGAACCTTCCCAACCTCCACGGTGGTGTAAACTGACCCGTGAACGGTGGTAACTTCCTAAACAACGACGATCGGAGTCGTCATTTTGGCGATAATGGGAATCTTCCTGCCTTGCACTTTTGTGGGAGTGCTTGTGCGACGTGGCATGGGACAACTCGGGCCACGACATGTCACCTTGTTTGCGCACCATAGGTATTCTACCCGGGGTGCGGTCTGTGTTCGCTAGTCCCTTGGAGCCTCTAGGCCCATTGTTCGCCACTTGATTTCCTTCGTGGCAACACGGACTATCGCCCTTTTCCGCGCTTTCATGTGACTGCAGACATTTTTGGCGATGGCACCGCATCATTTGATTTGGGTGGCGCGACTCAATCCAAGCGGTCTAGCCCTTGGTTGACCGTTTGGAGAGTATTATTGAACCTCTTCGGGTAGCTCATGACGATTGGATCAAGTCGTGAGCTTGAAGGGATATCCCCCATGAGATTTTATGCGGGACTGGGGGCACTTCAAAAGAAGTGTCTACTTGTACCTTGGGGATCTCTTCCTCACCATGATTAGTTCCCTCAAGTTTGAATCTGTAAGCCATTTGCTGTTGGTAGGATCGATTAGTCAGAGATTCTCCTGATGAAGGACGAATACTAAATCAGACCCTCCTTCTAGCGTCAAACTGTTGATGCTTGATTTTGACACCAATTAAACGCACGTGGGAAATGCTGAGCTGACTCAGAAGACATACGTATATGGGAGAATTGAACTGAATAAAAGATGAAGAACGGCGTTTAAAGTGGTTTAGATGCTTAAGTAAGCGAATCCTATGTCTATTGGTATCGTATTAATATATGAGGTCAAGTCGTGTTCAGCGACCTGACTTACAAGAGATTACAAGAGAGAGAGAGAGAGAGAGAGAGAGAGAGTATATGCTATTCCAAAGAGAAATTAGCTAATCCCACAAACAGGAGAGGATCCCTCTATTTATAGTGGGATGAATTGAGGTAATGATTACTAAATCAGGGAGTGTGTAAGATTGTCGTGCAAATCCTTCTTTGCATCCCCTTGTTCACCTGCTCGAGTGATTTACTCGACTCTTGCAGGGATTGGACACGTGGATCACCTCTAGCCTTTCACCAGCTTGGCACACACCCACTGCTGGCAGGAGCATGCCACTTGCGTCAGCGTGCGACGTGGTTGCGTCTGAATGGCTGTAGGGCTTACCTAAGCTCTGACTGCTAACGTTGACAGGGTTTTGCGTTAGCCCTACTTTTCCAGGCATAACAAACATAAATAAGAAAAATGTGCATGGAAGAGAAAGCGATTGGCTTGGTAGCGATTTTGGGCAGAGGGAAAGAAAATGAAACAGAAAAAGGAGTCGGGGTGGAAGAGAGGTGGGCTATAAATTAAAGCTCACTAATAGAATTTGAGGTAACGATATACACTTCCTTTTTCGAAAGAAACATCTTTTCAGTTTTTATTATTACTTCCGTTTAAGTTTTTGTCAAAGGTTAAAACGAAAGTCTGTAATCCAAGGAAGTAGTTTGAAGTTGAGCTTTGGACTAGGGGAAAGTACGAATCAGACTTGAGTTTTTAAGGGTTTCGCTAATGGCACCCCACTGACTCTCTTTGATTTTGTGGTTGCTTTGCGAAGTCTAGGTGCATGACATTCGAGAGAGCTGAGAAGAAGGCCATGGAAGCCTAAGCCAAATGAAAGGAGAATTTCTTGTGAACGAAAATTAAACAACTATATGTATATCTAACACCATTTACACCTCCTGAAACATTAGAAATTTTCTTAGACCCCAGAAACTACAGAAATTATAGTATATGCCCCACGTCGTCTATTTTGGCTATTAAATTGGATGTTAACTATGTTTGACCTACAAAACGTCTAAATTGCCCCTGAAGCTTTTCAACTACAAAGCTTTTGGGTGTCGACTGTTGTTGACCTCTGAAATGTCTGAATTTTCCCTAAAGCTTTTTTTTTTTAAGTATTTTAAAACTTTATACAAATTTATGTAAGTTTATTTTGAATAAAAATAGGAAAAATTACTTAGAAAATGTAAAAAAATAAAATAAAAATAATCTTAAAATTAAAAATGGACTAAAAAATATGAAAAAGTTAAAAGTTGAAAATAAAATTTGAAAATTTGAAAATAGAATTTCTAAAAAAAAAAAAATTGATTAAATAAAACAAAAAATTTGAGAAAAGTCAGGTGGCCAAAACTTTTTAAAATTTAAACAACAAAATGTTTTTATAAAACTTTTTAAGATTTAAAAACTAAAACAAATAACAAAATTTATTCAAATAAATAAAATACAAAAGAAAAAGACCAATTTTTGGGTTCTAAGATGAGTTTTTGATGTTTCGTGGGGTGTAACGTAAGTTACTTTAACCCTATATATAAATTTATTAGTTTACTGTATATTAACCTAATTAAATGAATATACTATGCAATAGAAACATCTAGAAGGAACTACAGCAACAAGGTAAGAATGTTTCTTGATGATTTGACACTGGAAGAACATTCAGAGGGCGGATGTTATCTTAAACAGACAGAAAGTACTTTAGTAATACTACATATACTACAACAGTATTAATGGTTGCTTTAAGCCACCCCATTGGAATCATTTTAATTTAACGCCCATGTTCTCTGCCTTTTATTCCACGCCTCACATATCTCCAATCTAAGGATCATTCCTAAATCAACTCTTGAATCAGATCTTGACACATCTTCGCCGACTATTGGACCTCCTTTTTTTCTTCCTGAAATGAAGCTATATAAGAGGTGTTGAAAACTGAACTATGCAATTGGAAGTTCTTTTGTAAAACGACACAGAAATCAAAATAGTTTCAATTTGATCAACTAACTTAAGAAAACTTGAGGTAATTTTCTTTCTATCAAATCTCAGTCCCTTGGTTTCAATAACGCTACATCCCTTTTAAATCTCAGTTGGTGTCGTGTTAGTGTATGAGCATCATATTTATTGCCTACATGAAACTAAATAATATGGCATTTTTACTATGGTCTTAAGAATAAAATGCTTAGTGTATCTGATTTCGTATAAATGTTAAAAGGCCGTATAACTGTTTGCTATTTCAGATGGGGTGGGGAAACATTTGCATAAGACGCATGAAAGTATACATGCTGGCTTTCAAAGTTATCTTAGACTATAAGGTAATTAAAGTTAATTTCTTTGTTATTGTTTACTATTTTGATGTGAAGTGGATGGAAATTTTATTGACTTATATGGTGTTAATTTTTACAAAAGGCTGCACAGACAAAAACGAAATGGACTAAAAAATCAAAAAGACTTAGTTTATGGGAGAAAGCTCATAATCGTAATTATAAACGAATTGTGAAACTAATAAAAGAGTTGAATGGCTTATGGGTGAAACTTGGACAATACTTATCCGGACGTGCTAATGTGCTTCCATCAAAGTACATAACTATTCTCAAATCATTATAAGACTCTCTTCCTCCTCGTCCTTTACATGAGGTGATTTCTTCTTTCACCTTTGTATATAATAAGAAGATAAATGGAAGTTGACTTGTCATCATTTCATTTTATAAAGTTTTATTAGTTTGTTCTGTTTAAATTTGCAATAGTAATTACTTATTTATTCTTATTTTCTGTTAAGTGTAATATCAGTTGACTATTAAGTGTCTTTAAATTGAATAAATATAAAACTTGAAAACATTATACTTTAATTGATTAAAATAAGAGATAACTAGTACAACTTGTAAGTTTCACGAAATGATAGAAACCACCCATTGGTATGAAAAATAGAAGGTTACACATTATCATGTTTAAATTTGTTAAATTATAAATTGACAGAACAAAAATTTGAATATTCCAAGCTGTGAGAGGCAACCTACAACAAATTATAAATAAGCAATTGATATATTATTAATTAATGAGCATCAATTATAAAAAATTAAATTAAATACTCTTTTACGCTTCTTCTATTAAAGTGAAAGATACGTACTATTGTTTAATTAAAGATATAGGGCTCAAATTTACAACCATAGTTCCGAGTAAAAGTCAATTATACCCCTGTAATTTTACAAAGTTTAACTTTCTGGATAATTATGGCCTCTTTAATCATTTATTCTTTGAAAGAGAGATTAACATGAGTGAATAAAAGAAGGAAGAAGAAGGAGGAGTAAAGCTAGTATTATTCTTTAGAACCTAGTTGAGTACCCCTGAAATCCTATTTCTGTCCGACACTTGTTAAATGCGCAAGGTGATCTATTCTCTCTTTTTCCCTCCTTTCCATTTTAAACTTTATCTCTCTCCCCACCTTGGAACCACCACCCAGGATCCCCCTTTCTTCATCGTAACCATCTCTCCTAACGGCAGAGCAAGCACACCAGCCGAAGGTGGGGCAAGGCGTTTCCTTTACTCGTGCGCCAACCACGGTGGGGCGAGAGGTTGCCTCCAGTCGTGAAAAGAAGCAACACCAAGGTGCAAATAAGGTGTTTGATAAAATCCAATTGAGTTTTGACTTAGATGATAAGGATTGGCACTATGCCAGATCTGAAAGGAGGGGAAAAGAAGGTGGAGGAGAAATAGAAAAATGAGGGGTAGACACGAGAAAAAGAAAGGAGGGAGAGAAAGAAAGAGAAGGAAGAAAGGAGAAATGCCTTTTTGCTGTCTAGTACGGTAGCATCTAGCAAATGTTGGTGTTGTAAATATGACCCAAAAACAGTGTAATCATGCAATAACCCATAATGTTCATTCAACCAAACAATGCACAAAAGCAACAATTAAAGTAAAGTAAAAGGAAGAAGAAAAACACCAGATTTATAGTGGTTCGGTAATCTTAAAGATTACCTATATCCACTCTCCAAGGCAACCAGAAAAAGAACTTTCACTATGAGTTTGAGAAACCTTATAGAAGAATCGGCTCACCCCTTTACACGAGGCATCACCCCGATACAAAAGCCCTCTAATTTTACACCCGTATACCCAGATGCTCTCACCACTCATACATTACCAAATAGGCATAAATCAGTACATATTTATACAGTAAAAAAAGACTACTCAAAGAAGGACAGCTCACACCTACCATCACCGTTGATTCCATGGACGAACCTCGGATTTCCAGCACAGCACCTCTAACTATTTCTCTCTCTATTAACCAAGAGAGAAATGAGAGAAGTGAGTTGCGCACAAAACCTAAGAGAGATTTAGGTTTTAGAACATAGGGAAAAGATTGAACTGCCCCTCATGTCTTAACAATTTACATTTGACCAGCCAACCTCCCTGTTGAGTTCCACGTGTGTCATCAGAATGCCACATCACAACAAATCTCCACCTTGGCATTTGATCTTCTCTCTTCCTTGCTGCCCCAGAAAAATCTTCTTAATTCTCTTCAACATGCAAAAGGCTCTTAAAGAGTCTTAATTTGTCTAAGGTTACTGACTTGGTGAACATGTCTGCTGGGTTCTCCTTACCAGGAATTTTCTCCACCTTGATGACTTTGTCTTCAATCAAGTTTCTTATAAAATGAAGTCTAACATCTATATGTTTTGACCTCTCATGAAATACCTGATTTTTACACAGAGAAATGGCACTCTGATTGTCACTTTTAATAGGAACTTGATGCTGAACCATTCCCATTTCAACAAGCATTCCCCTGAGCCACATGGCTTCCTTGACTGCTTCTGTAATTGCAACATACTGCTTCCGTAGTGGACAGAGTTACAATAGCCTGTAGATTAGCTTTCCAGCAAACCAGGTTATTCCAAATAGTAAAACAAAAACCAGTCATGGACTTCCTATTATCAATGTTTCCAGCATAATCAGCATCTACACATCCCATGATGGGGCTTTCCTGAATTTTTTACCCTACTGTAAACTATGCCAGTGGACAAAGTACCCTTCACATACCTAAGGATCCATTTAACTGCTTCCCAATGAGCTTTTCCAGGATTACTCATAAACCTACTAACTGAACTGACAGCAAAGGCTAAATCTGGTCTGGTACAAACCATTAAGTACATCAGACTTCCTATGGCATTGGCATATAGTATACAAGCCATTTCTTCCTTATCTTCTTCAGTTTCTCGACACTGGGTTACACTAAGGTTAAAATGTTGACCTAAAGGTGTTTTGACAGGTTTAGAGTCAATCATATTAAATTTCTTGATTAGTTTTTCAGCATATTCTTTATAGGACAGTATGAGACTTCCAGTTTTCCTATTTCTTTCAATGTTCATACCCAAAATCTTCCTAGCTTGTCCTAAATCTTTCATCTCAAAGTGTTTACTCATTTCTCTTTTAAATTTATCAATTTCAGAGAAATCCTTACAAGCTAGTAACATATCATCCACATATAGTGACAAATATATATAGCATTCTCCATATAAACATTTGAAATAAAAACAGCCATCAAAACTACTTCGGATAAAACCAGTATTCAACATGAAAAAGTCAAATTTCCTATACCACTGCCTAGGAGACTGCTTCAAGTCATACAAGGATTTTTTCAACAAGCATACCTGATTCTTAGATCCCCTTTCAAAAAATTCAGGTTGTTCCATCAGAATCTTCTCCTCTAAATCACCATTTAAGAAAGCTGTTTTGATGTCCAGCTGCTCTAGTTCTAGACCAAACTGAGCTACCAAAGATAAAGTTATCCTAATGGTTGTATGTCTCACCACAGATGAGAAAATCTCATTGTAATCCACCCCTTCAACCTTTGTAAACCCTTTGGCCACTAATCTTGCTTTAAACCTAGGTGTTTCTACCCCTAGTATGCCCTCTTTTCTTTTAAAAACCCATTTACATTTTACAACCCTGCTACCCTTAGGTTTGTCAATCAAGATCCAAGTTTGGTTTTTAATTAAAGAATCAAACTCCTCTTGCATGGCCAGTTTCCACTACCTAGATTCCCTACAACTCATGGCTTCCTTAACAGTTCTAGGTTCCTCATCAGTGTCTTCAGTAATTTGAAGGGCAAAAGCAACTATATCAGCATGTGAGTACCTCCTAGGCAGCCTGGTTTCTCTTTTTTCTCTATCCCTAGCTAGTTGGTAATTTTGCAACTCAGTTTCAGCTCTATCACTTTCATCATTGTCCTCTAGGGTAGGTTCATCTTCAAAGGTCTGATCATCAGTATTGTGGTTTGGTTCAGTATTGTCCAGGTTTGGGTTGTCTCCACTTAACTCTAAGTTTATGGTTTCTGCCCTAACTGTGTTTTCACTTTCACTCAAACCATTTTGATTTAGGCCAATTACTTCATCCTCATTAAACCTAACATCTCTATTGATTATGCACCTTTGTCCTACAACATCCCAACACCTATAACCTTTTATACCATCAAGATACCCTAAGAAAACACATCTAATTGCCCTTGGGTTTAGCTTGTCAGTTTTCTCATGCACAAAAATAATACATCCAAACACCCTAAGGTTTCTATAATCAGCAAGATACCCTGACCATTTTTCCATAGGTGTTCTGAAACTAAGGGCTGAGGATGGACTCCTATTAATCAGATGAATTGTTGTGTGAGCAGCTTCCGCCCAAAACCTAGTAGGTAGTCTAGAATCAGATAACATGCTCCTAACCTTCTCAAGAATGGTCCTATTTATCTTTTCTGCTAAACCATTTTGCTGGGGTGTGTGTCTAACTGTTCTATGTCTTAGAATTCCACTCTCTCTACATAGGTTATCAAACTCTTCATTAATGAACTCCAGTCCATTATCTGTCCTTAGTTTCCTGATTCTCTTTCCAGATTGGTTCTCAATCATAATCTTCCAATCCTTAAATTTCCTAAAGGCTTCACCTTTGGTTTTTAAGAAATAGATCCAGACCCTCCTAGAAAAATCATCTATGATGCTAATGAATATCTATATCCTCCCAAAGATGGATGTTTGGTTGGCCCCCACACATCAAAGTGAATATAGTCTAAAATACCCTTAGAACAGTGGTTTCCCACACTAAACCTGATTCTGCTCATCGTCCCATAAACACAATGATCACAGAATTCTAGTTTCTCAATTCTATCCCTTCCTAAGGCATTCTGCTTACTTAACTCAATTAAACCTCTCTCACTAATGTGTCCCAACCTTTTATGCCAAATAGATGTTTGATTAGGTTTCTGAGATGTTACTACCGCTGTTCCAGTGACAGTGGATCCATTTAAGACATATAAACTATTCCTTTTCTCGCCTTTCATAACCACCAAAGACCTTTTGGTAACTTTAAAGACTCCACCTTGAGCTTTGTAACTAAACCCATTTGAGTCCAGACTACCTAGGGAAATCAAGTTCCTTTTTAACTCAGGTATGTACCTAACTTTTGAAAGGATCCTAGAACTGCCATCATGAAGACTTAATCTGACATCCCCAATGCCTACCACACTACACACTACATTATTCCCCATTAGAACCTTGCCAGATTCTATCCTTTTAAAGTTTATAAGAGAACTCCTATTTGGAGTCATATGAAAAGTGCAACCAGAGTCCAAAATCCACTCAGATTCAGATTCCCTATCAGAAGCTACAAGAACATCAAAGCTTTCATACCCATCTGAGGCTATATCAACACTACCACTAGCCTCTTTCTCCCCTGATCTCTTCTTCCTATCTGGACAATCCCTTTTAAAGTGTCCTTCTTTGTGACAATGGAAACACTTCCTAACAAACTTGGATTTTGACTTAGATCTGTTTCTAAAATGACCTTTCTTAAACCCTTTTTTCTCAGATCTGCCCCTGACATTCAGACCTTCTCTATCTAACTTACCCTCCTTCCTAAAATCAGTATCCTTAGTAGTAATAGCTACCACAACCTCATCTAGCTTAAGGGTTTGTCTACCATACTTAAGAGTATCAACAAAATTTGAAAAACTTTTGGGAAGAGAATTCAGAAGAATTACAGCTTGATCCTCATCTTCAATGGTAACACTGAGACCTTCTAAGTCTTGAATTAGTTTCCTAAAATCATTTATGTTGTCACCTAAAACCTTGTTTTCATCCATTTTAAAACTGAAAAATTTCTGTTTTAAAACTAACCTATTTGGTGAAGACTTAGACAGGTATAAGGAGTCTAATTTTTCCCAAATCTCTGCTGGTGTTTTCATCTTTTTAACCTCTCTTATCACTTTATCTCCTAGCCCTAGGATTAAAGAATTGTAAGCGTTGTCAAGAAGTTCTTTCTTTTCCTTTTCAGACAAGCTCTCTAGTAAACTCTCCTCACCCTCTAAAGTAGCAGACAACCCATCCTTGACTAAGACAACTCTCACTTTCATCTTCCACAACCCATAATCGTTATCTCCTGTAAACTTCTCCAGTTCATACTTAGACATTTCTAAGTTTCTAACCTTCCTAGTAACTTAGAAACTAAAAGCCCCAAATTTTAGAGACCAGCCGAAAACTCTAAGTAGCAAATAGAACTGTAGAAACCCTAGATTACTGCAGATTCTAAAATTGGATCTCACAACCTAGAATTAATGGAACCTAGGTACTCGAAAAGCCTGCTCTGATACCAATTGTTGTAAATATGACCCAAAAACAGTGTAATCATGCAATAACCTAGAATGTTCATTCAACCAAACAAAGCACAAAAGCAACAATTAAAGTAAAGTAAAAGGAAGAAGAAAAACACCAGATTTATAGTGGTTCGGTAATCTTAAAGATTACCTACATCCACTCTTCAGGGCAACCAAAAAAAGAACTTTCACTATGAGTTTGAGAAACCTTACAGAAGAATCGGCTTACCCCTTTACACGAGGCATCACCCCGATAGCCCTCTGATTTTACACCCGTATACCCAGATGCTCTCACCACTCATACATTACCAAATAGGCAGAAATCAGTACATATTTATACAGTAAAAAAAGACTACTCAAAGAAGGACAGCTCACACCTACCATCACCGTTGATTCCATGGACGAACCTCGGATTTCCAGCACAGCACCTCTAACTATTTCTCTCTCTGTTAACCAAGAGAGAAATGAGAGAAGTGAGATGCGCACAAAACCTAAGAGAGATTTAGGTTTTAGAACATAGGGAAAAGACTGAACTGCCCCTCATGTCTTAACAATTTACATTTGACCAGACAACCTCCCTGTTGACTTCCATGTGTGTCATCAGAATGCCACATCACAACAGTTGGAAGGAGTTAGGATATGGTGGCGAAATGTGGCCACCGCCAAGACTCCCATAGTGTATGTGCGTATTTTTCCTAAATATTCAGAATATCTAAGTGGTAAGTTTTGGTTGCATAGGTTTGTCAGACCATAGAGAAAGAATTGGGTAAATCAATGGAAGATCTCTTCAAGTATTTTGACAAAAATCTTTTGGCAACAGCATCAGTAAGATCCTTGAACTATAGTTGATAGTATGAGCTATTGGAATAGTAAGTACATTATTGGATTCTCATGTTTTAAGCTATGTAGATTGCACAAGTCCACCGTGCCAAGCTGAGTGATGTGCAGGATGTTGTTGTCAAAGTTCAACATCAGGGTATCAAGAAAATTATCTTAGAGGTTTTACATTCTTTTGTTTACAAATAATGTATGCTAAGAAAAACATGCAGTAATTAAATGTTTATTTGGTATCCTATAATTTTATAGGACTTGAAGGATGCAAAATCGATTGTTGACTTGATAGCTTGGGCAGAACCGCTGTATGACTTCAATCCTATTTTAGATGAATGGTGCCGAGAAGCTCCAAAAGAACTTGACTTCAATCTTGAAGCTGGTATGATTAGTTTTTACTTGAATGAACTGCTTTGTCATAAGTTTTGATAAGATGTTTGGTTCAATGGTGGAATTTGAAGTGACAGGAAAAAAAATCACGGATTTTGCACTTCCGTTGTGTGGATGTATGCTTTAATTTCATCAATTATTTTTCTTATTGGGTGCTTAATAATTTTTCTTATTGATTCTTGTTGTGTTTCTAGAAAATACCAGAACTGTGTTTAGAAATCTTGGCTGCAAAAACATATGCGAAGATAACAAGCCAGCCAATAAAGTGGATGTTCTTATTCCGGAAGTTATTCAGGCATGATTTTCACTATTATTATAAACTTAATGTGTTTAGTCTGCAATCTGAAGTTTAGGTGACTACAGCTAAGGGTGTTCATCGAACTAAACCAGTTTTTCAGTTATCTAAAAAACTGGTTTGGTTTCGGTTCAAAGAAATACAATAACCAATTTTCCGGTTCGGTTACCAGTTTACGAGAATATGAGATCTGGTTAACTGAAAACGGCTTTATAAACAGGTTTATTATAAAAATATTAAATAAAAAAAAATATGTAAATATAAAATATTAAATTAAAACCGGTTCAAAACCGGTTAACCGGTTGAAACCGGTTTTTTGGTTAATTAAAAAACAGATTTTCCTCTTAACTGGTTCGGTTTACAAAATCGGTTAACCGGTTTTGAACACTCTTGTCAGCTTTAAATATGAAGGATGGGAAACCTGGAATATTTAATGTTACTGTTGTGTTATCATAACTTGATAAGTTATCACAAAAATCTGAGTGAATATCTAGTAAAACAGAAAAGTTTTGTCCCGAAGAAACAAGTTCAAGTTTTATTAGTTAATATAAAACCGTTATATTTCAGGCATACTCTTTTAACAAATGGGCTAATCCTTTGGCTATAACTATTAATTTTATTTTTTTTATTATTTTTTTTAAATAAATTATTGGATTGGTAGGTTACCTAATTGTTACTAATTCTGGACTTTGATCTACTGTTTACTTTGGTACTTAAATTTCTTAGAATTAAGAACACTGCCTTTTTTGTTTCAAATACTTGAATGTGCATCTTTCTTTTTTCAAATTGACAGTCAACAGAAGCCGTCCTCATTTTAGAGTATATGGATGGAGTACGTATAAATGACTATGAATCTCTGGAAGCTTTTGGTGTTGACAAGCAGAAGATTGTAGAAGAAATTACACGTGCGTATGCCCACCAAATTTATATTGATGGATTTTTCAATGGGGACCCTCATCCTGGTACTTGTTTTCAGTCGTATCTTCTTTTTACCCCCGTGGTCTTGAAAGTTTGTTTGGCCTTCGGAACGAGTCATAATGTTTAGTGCAACAATCAATTCCTCTACCTATTCCAAAGCTTTCTTGGATGTTTTGATGCAGGAAATTTCCTTGTTAGCAAGGAGGCTCCTCATCGTCCAATTTTACTTGACTTTGGGCTCACAAAGAAAGTTTCAAGCTCTATGAGACAAGGACTAGCAAAAATGTTGTTAGCAGCTGCTGAGGTTTGGGTTAACTTTTCATCATTTTTCTCATCTTAGAGTAAATATTTTTAAGAATTGTAGAAATTACAGGAATCATCTGCTGACTCAATGTATTGATTGTGTGAGTGTCTATGAGCTAATTACTCTGGCATGAAAGAGTTGTGTCCATTTCTACTTTGTCAGTAATCTTTTACTTTCTCTCAACCTTCATTTTTGATTGAACGGATCATTCATTATTTTATGTACTTAGCTTGTTAAGTATTCATCATAATATTACTATTTCACCAATTATTTATTGTTCATGTCTCTGTGGTTTCGACATCTCTTCAAACTATTTCTCATTCCATATTAAGAAATAATTGTATATTATTATCTGTCAAAGGGGGACCATGCAGCTCTTCTGTCTGTCATGGCAGTAGTGGGACTCAAGCTGCGTCTAGACCTGCCTGAGCAGGCGATGGAGGTTACAACTTTATTTTTCCGTGATTCCACACCAGCAGATGAAGCTGAAGTAAGTTTGCACTACTCTGAGATTGTATTCTCAACTTAAAATTTCTTTACCTCTCATTAATCTCCCTCTGTATAGGATACCATGAAAATTATTGCTGAGCAAAAGATAAAAAGCATGAAGTTTATACAGGAAAAGATGAAATTTAGCCCAAAAGGAATTAAACGCTTTAATCCTGTAAGGCATTTCATCACCTTTTTTCTGTATTTTTGTCTAAGACATTCATATTTTTAGTATGGTTATACACTTTGGTTCCAGTTCGACGCCTTTCCTGGTGAATTTGTAATGTTTTCAAAAGTCCTTACTCTTCTTAGAGGTATGGCAATGAGGCCTCCGTTCCTTACCCTGTGTTAGACAAATGTGCATTTTTATCTCATTATCTAACATGGTTCAGGGCTTTCGTCCATCATGAAAATTCACATAGTATATCTGGATATTTTGAGACCGTTTGCCGAATCTGTTTTACAAGGGTCAGTCCATTCTAACCCTGGTCTGTCGTTTCATAGCTATTGTTTACTGGCTCATATCTGACTACAATTTAATTAACTTCTTAGAAACATGAACAAGGTACCAACAGCAAATCCCCAGTGGATTTATGATGCTCCGATCCATTCTGAAGTTGAGGCCAAGCTGAGGGAGTTCTTAGTTGAGCTGGGGAATTCGGACAAGGTACTTAGAATTCAGGTCTCGACCAATTTTAATTTTTGTACCTCTCAAAGATTAAAGTGGAGAGTGCTAAAAGCAGTATGTTTAATAAGAATAGGAATTTTTAGTAAATTTTGAAAAAAAAAAAAAAAAAAAAAGATATACAGTGTCCAATATTTGAAACTAGGTGGTTCACAAAAAGGAATTATTTTCTTCTAGTTTTTGCACCATTATTTGGTTCACCTTTTTTTTTTTTTTAATTTAACTTTCTAGTCTGAAATTCGTACTAACATTTTAGGATGATTAATTAATAGGCTTATTTGTCTATTTTTGGATGCAAAATAATGGAAAAACAAAAATGTGGCTATGATTATTCTTCGCTTTTTATGAGATTTTCATTAATGATGTCTTAAGGTTTGTGCGTACAAAGATGGTGAGGTCATTGTAGATACCGCTGCTGGAGTGCTTGGTCGATATGATCCTCGTCCTGTTCAGCCTGATAGTCTTTTTAATGTTTTCTCGGTAACAAAGGGCATCACAGCAGGATTGTTACATTGGCTTGTTGACAATGGGTATGTTATAGTTCTTTTGGGTACTAAGCTTTATGTTCGTAAACCTTTATGCTTTGTTGTGCAAAAGTTTTATTTAACTAGTTATATATATGTCATTAATTTCAATTGAGAGAACATGTAATTCATACTGTGGATTTTGGAGCTCCTTTATTATGTATTGTGATGAATACCTATCCTAGAACTTCCAATCACAGCACCAAATCCCAGCAATTCACCACAGCACAGCACAGCACAACACAGCACAACCAAACCACACACACACAGCACAAACAAATAAACAGCAAGTAGAACAAGAACAATCAGATTAGATTAATAGGAAAATATAGATGATAGTATTCATTGAATAAAACAGTCGAACCAACTGGTCTTCGAGGGCCAGCACCTCCCAGGTAAGACTCATGCACAAAATCAGGATATCCCACTACTACTACTTTTCTCCCCTTTTATTCTGATACGAAGATTCTAACAAACTATCTAGCCACCTGTCCCAATATGATTTACCCCTTTTGCCCTTTTTTCCCATTCCTTGTCTTATACATATACCGCTTAGAGATGCTAGGTCTATCATTACCCTCCCCAAGGAGTGCCACCTTGTTCTCAAGGTGAAAAGATGGAAACTGACAGCAGATGGTTTCATAGGATTGCCAAGTATTATTGCAAGTCGGCAAACTCTTCTATTTGATCAAAACTTCATAGTTCCCATTCAACAATCGACGTTTGAGCAAGGCTTGTTCTGGTTCAACCTGGAGTAACATATCACTATCTAGAAACCAGGAAGAGGAAGTGCGACAATTGGATGAGAAGTGACTTTTTTCAGCTGAGATATGTGGAAGACGTTATGGGTGTGAGCCGTGGTAGGAAGTTTCAAGCGGTAAGCCATGGGGCCAATTTTCGCAATCACCTCATTTGGTCCATAGAATTTGGGACTGAGTTTTTCGTTGGTTTTCTTGGCTAGGGATTTGAGACAATATGGTTGAAGTTTTAAGTAAACCAAGTCTCTCTTATCTAACTGAACAACCCTTCTTTTTCCATCAGAATAAGCCTTCATAGCCTCTTAAGCCTTAGACAGATTTAGCTTGAGTTCATCTAGGATGTGGTTGCTTTCCGTCATTTGTTCATCAATTGCCTTAACCACTAATGTATGCTCATAATACTTAAAAAGTGCCGGTGGATCTCTTCCGTATAATGCCCGAAAAGAAGTCATACCTAAAGATCGGTTGAGGGTCATATTAAACCAATATTCCGCCTAACTCAACCACTTAGGCCACTATTTAGGCTGCTGCCCCACAATGCAATGTGAATACATTTCAATGTACCGATTGACCACTTTGGATTGACCATCAGATTGAGGATGATACATTGTACTCATGTCTAGCTTGGTGTCCGACTGTTTAAACATCTCCCCCCAAAAAAAAACTCATAAAGAGCCTGTCCCGATCCGAGACAATTGTCTTGGGAAAGCCATGTAATTTCACAATATTCTGAAGGAAGAGATTAGCTACCTCCTTGGCTATGTAAGGATGTTGAAGAGGAATGAAATGGTTGTATTTTGTTAACCAATCAACCACCATTAGTATTTTATCGACCTACTGAGTTTCAGGAAGGCCTACGATGAAGTCCACTGAGATGTCCTCCCACACTTGGGTTGGTACGGTATGGGCTCTAATAAACCGGCCGGTTGGAGGTTATCATATTTATTCTGTTGGCATATAGCGTAGTTGCAAACAAAATTCTGGACATCACCTTTCATACCCTCCCAACACACAACCTTAGACAATCTTTTGTAGGTTTTGAAAACCCCGGAATGACCCCCCATAGGAGATGAGTGAAATTGTCGAATAAGAAGCTAAACTTGAGGGCTTGAATGAGGCAAAACTATTTGATCATCATAGAAAAGTTGGTGTCCCACTAGGCGAAATTGCTAGGCAAAATTGCAGATGGCTTTGGGAATCCGCAATTAAATCCCAACTGATTTTGCACAGTTTTTCATCTTGCTAAATAGCTTCCTCCCATTCATTTCGGTTGCCAAAATAACAAGTAGAGATAGCGCTGCATTCTGCCCAATCTGTTAGTAAACGGTCCCATATACACAGTGGAAACAAAACAAATATAATATAGAGATCGTTTACATGAGCCAAGATCAAAGGTACAATTTTACAATTTAATTATAATAAGAATCAGCTGAAATATTAATCATGAATTTAGAAAAACAAACGCATGTTGGAGGTTCCTCCAAATTTGTCAACGAATGTTTTGCTACCGATCCAAGTGTAGAATCGAACCCACGTAGTCTACACGAAGACAATCTCAAAAGAACTAAGGAGGGACTTGCTAGATCCTCCTTAGCCTTAAGAATCAAGAAGACAAATCAAATGAATTGATTTTGGGCAATATTGATTCTACCGTGGAAGAGTGTTTAAGGGGCTGCTGTGTTTTTCCTTTTACAATGAAATGAGCTAATGAGAAAAGCTCTCTCATTTTACAATTAAAGTTCTTTTATATTAAAACTTTAGTTGTCTTATTCCCATATGGAATAGGCTTAGGCTCCAACCCAAACACCCCATGTTACCAAACACTCTCAATTAGATATTTTATTTTTCTTTCATCATTATCTCAATTAAAAACAATTAATATATATTTAATCTATATATTAACATTTAACAATAATGATGATTTAATTAAATATATGCGAACACATATTTAAACGTAATTTCACTTATTTAATTTTTTTCTAATAAACTAAATAAAGGCTACAACCTCAGCAAATTTAATTGCATTGTGAAATTACCAAAATACTCTTTCACCTAAAAAGATGAAACGACCTTCTTTCTTCCTTAGTCTTAAATTATCTTCTATGTGTGTGACCCATAGGCTCCTCATCATATCGGCAGTGTATAGTATCGCGATTAACATCAATTAATCGTCTCACTAATACACAGATCAAGATTGGCCCCTAAAAAGGCATCATGGCCACCCGATAGATTCAGATTTGGCAAAGTAGCTACCTGTCAATGATATGGTTACCATACAATTCGATCCTTTCATTATACGTTATCTCGACGAGACGAAGACATATAAATAGTGTCAACCTTCGATTACTCTCGATATTATGTATTCAATTTCTAGACCAATGACCCATATTATAAACCGGATAAAGCAACAACTCAATCTCACTGTGGCCACAATTTTAGTGTCATTGCCATATACTGAATTGTGCAGTGAGATAACTTTCTCCTGTACCCAGGAGTGATGAATCCTCTGTCAATCCACTATAGTCTTGATACACTCTTCGATGCAGCCAGTCACTATCGTATTGACATATCTAAAAAGAACTGCGTTAGGCTAGTGTCAAACTACACCAATCGGTGCATAAGACGCTTCGGTGATCTCAAGTCTAAGGATCACATATATCACCATTCGTTAGAGGATTTATTCCATAGACACTGGGGTTACCATCCATATGGAATCCTCTGGTGGGTCAGTCCAGTGAACTTGCTATGGTGTAACCGCCTACAGCAAGTACCCATGTGTTGCACCGATTGGTGTAGTTTGACAATTGCCATAAGCTCCCGTTCATAAACCAATTTGGCTTGTGGTCTCACAGAAAGCCCTTGACTGATAAAAGCTAATGGCCTTCTGTTGAGATTTGAGAGAAAACGACGTTGAACAAATTGAAGAGAAGAAATATTTTCTCATATATTGATCACGTGAATCTGTACACCTCATATATACATACATGCATTGCTTTCTGTTATTCAGAAAATAACTAACTTACTAAACCAGCTAACTCTAACAACCTTCTAACTAACTACGCCAACTCTCGTTTCAGCCACGCCTTGAGTGACTAAACCGCCATGCATTTATTCCGGCCAACTTGTCCTTCAACATTCCCCCTCAAGTTGGCATCTTGTAGATATCTTTCATTCCAAGTTTAGCAACTAATTTCTCATGCTGCTGTCTCCCTAATCCTTTGGTCAAGATATCTGCTACTTGTTCTCCACTGCAAACATGTTCTGTGCTTAAAGTTTTATCTTGGATTCTTTCTCTTACAAAGTGGCAGTCAATCTCAATGTGTTTTGTTCTCTCATGAAACATTGGATTGGCTGCAATTTGTAGAGCAGTTGTGTTATCACAGAAGAGCTTTACAGGTTTCATGCTTTCCAGATTCAACTCTTTCAGCAATCCTAATAGCTAAACTATCTCTGAGGTAGTGCTTGCCATGCTTCGATATTCTGCTTCTGCTGAAGATCTGGACACAGTACTTTGTTTCTTCGTTTTCCATGATATGAGGGATTCACCTAACCTTACATAATATCCACTAACAGATTTTCTACTTACTGGACATGCAGCCCAGTGAGAGTCACAATAAGCTATTAGCTCCATGTTGCTCTTCGACGACATCAGTAATCCAAGTCCTGGACTCCCTTTTACATATTTAACAATTCTTAGTGCAGCTTCCAAATGTGATTGCTTTGGATTATGCATATGTTGTTTGAGAGTCTGTACTGAAAAACTAATATCCGGTCTTGTCATGGTTAAATAGAGCAGTCTGCCTATTAATCTCTTGAATATTGAAGGATCATCCAACAATTTATCTTCTTCTGTTGGTGGATATTTCTGATCATATTCAAATGAAGTAATCTTCTGATTTTGCTCAAAAGGAGTTTTGATTGGTTTAGCATCTCCCATTCCAGCTTCAGATATCAATTCCAAGGCATATTTTCTCTGATTCAACACTATGCCTTCTCTGGATCTAGCTACTTCAATGCCGAGAAAAAACCTTAATTCTCCGAAGTCTTTTATTTTGAAAATACTCTGCAAAATGTCTTTTAGTTGTTTGATCATTTCTTCACAATTTCCGGTTATTAAGATATCATCTACATAAACCAGTAGAATGACAATCTTGCTGCCCTGTTTTCGTGTAAACATAGAGTAATCATGCTTACTTTGAATGTAATCATTCTTGATCAAAGCTTCAGTCAGCTTTAGGTTCCACTGCCGACTAGCTTGTTTTAAGCCATAAAGGCTTTTGAGCAATCTACATGCCTTATACTCCCCCTGATTGCGAAATCCCTTACGCAGCTCCATATAAACTTCTTCATGCAAATCACCTTGAAGAAATGCATTAAAAACATCCATCTGATATAATGGCCATTAATGAACAGAGGCTAAGGCTAAGGCCAAGATAGTGCGCATTGTCACCATTTTTGCAACTGGCGAAAAAGTTTCTGTGAAATCGATTCCCTCTTGCTGGTTGTAACCCTTGGCTACAAGCCGAGCTTTGAATCACTCAAGGGTGCCATCAGATTTGTACTTTACCTTAAATACCCATTTGCAGCCTATGGCAGCCTTGCCAGGAGGAAGAGAGACATCATTAGTTGAAGATGAGCTATGAGAGACTGCATCAGGTGAAAATGATCTTGAATGAGCTAATTCTGATGGTGATTGTGACAGCAGAAAGTAGAGGCCCTCAGTTTGTTTACCAATCCCCTTCACCTCCCCATTTGAGAGGTCCTGAATTACACAAAAATCAGGAAAAAAGGACACAGAACAAGATAAGTCCTTAGTGAGCTTGGCAATGGAGATCAGATTAAACTTGAAATCAGGAACATAAAGAACATTGTTGATTTTCTGAGTGGGACTGAGAAAACAAGAGCCTATGTGATAAACTTCTGATACATGACCATTTGGGAGTCTAACTGATGGAGAGACAACAGGAGAAATCAAATCAACTAACTGCTCAACACAATGTGTCATGTGATGGCTAGCACCGGTATCCAAGATCCAAGATTGCTTATTGCTAAGAGAAGAAAGATAATATTGTATACCTGCCATGTTAGCATTAATATCAGCCAAAGGAGAAGATGACGTGTCCCTATGCAACAGCTTCAAGATCTCAGCATACTGCTCTTTTGTAAAAAGAGCTGATGACTTTGACTTAGATGAATTTGGTGTTGAAGAGATTGCATTGGTGTGAGTATCTGGCTGATCAGAAGAAATAACATTGTGAGCAGCAGATGATGGTTGATATAGTCCTTTCTTCTTAGTGAATTTAAAATCAGGTGGATATCCAATCAACCGATAGCAATTCTTCTTCTTGTGTCCTTTGACATTACAATGCTCACATACCAAATTCCAGTTTTTTTTTTTGGACTTGGTTGATTGATGTGAAGATGAAAACAATAAAGTGGATTCTAAAGGTGTATCAGCTGGTGAATGAGTGTTGATATTCCTTTGACTTTCTTCAGTAATTAACATATAGTAAGCCTGATTAATTGATGGTAAAGGTGTCATCATCAGAATTTGTCCTCTGGCTTGAATGTATGTCTCATTCAATCCCATCAGAAACTGGAGTAGTTTTTTATTTTGCATGTGATCTACATATGATTTGGACATGGCACAGCCACATGAAGGCAGTTGGATGATGGAAGAGTATTCATCCTATAGTAATTTCAATCGAGTAAAATATGCTGATATTGTTAAACTGCCTTGTGTAAGAGTAACAATGTCTCTGTGCAACTGAAAAATTCTTGAGCCATTGACTTTATCAAAACACTCTTGTAAATCCTTCCAGACTAAATGAGCATTAGATGCATACACAATACCACTTAGCAGCTATTTTGTTACAGAATTCATGATCCAAGACAATACAATGGCATTACACCTATCCCATTGCTGATGCATGCTTTCGGAAACTGAAGTTCTGGTACATGATCCTTCTATAAATCCTAGTTTGTTTTTTGCTAATAAAGCTATTCTCATTGACCTACTCCAAAGAGAGTAATTATCCACACCAGTTAATTGAAAAGATACAAGGATTGAACCTGGTGTATCAGAAGGATGCAGGAACAGAGGATTATTGAAATCAATCGTATCCTCCTTTTGAATAGCTTGTCCTCCTGACATACGCCTGTTCTGATCTTCAGTTGAGCTATTTCCTCCAGTTGCCATGAGTTTGATTTTGAAGAAAGTTGTCAAGAATCAAAGATTGGGATTCACTTAGGTTAATGAATTAGAAAGAAAAAAAACTCCAGAAATGTGAATCAAACGGATCAAGATGGATTCCTGATTGATTAAGAAGAAAGCAGATCGAAATTGTGATGATTCGAATGAGTTGATTTGAGATGATTTGAAGAGTTGAAGAATCAAGTATTTTGGCCCCTTATCGAAGCTCTGATACCATGTTGAGATTTGAGAGAAAACGACGTTGAACAAATTGAAGAGAAGAAATATTTTCTCATATATTGATCACGTGAATCTGTACAGCTCATATATACATACATGCATTGCTTTCTCTTATTCAGAAAATAACTAACTTACTAAACCAACTAACTCTAACAACCTTCTAACTAACTACGCCAACTCTGCCGTTTCACAGTCTTGAGCTGACTAAACTGACATGCATTTATTCCGGCCAACTTGTCCTTCAACACCTTCCTTCTTGCATTAAAATAGCCCCCGGTCCTAGGCCTGAAACATCTATTTCAATGATTAAAGTTTTAGTAAAGTTAGGCATAGCAAGAACCGGCAAAGTAGTCATTACCTTTTTAAGTTCATCGAATGCAGCTTGCAAAGACTTGGTCCAATTGAAGGAATTCTTACAAAAGAGATTCGTGAGAGGTGTTGCCATAGAGTCGTACCCATTAACAAACTTCTGATAATACCTAGTTAACCTGAGGAAAACACGTAAGGCCTTGATATCTTTGGGTATTGGTCATGTGAGAATACACTCAATTTTAGCTGGATCGGCTGCGATGCCCATAGGTGAGATTATATGCTCCAAGTAATCTAACTATTTTTGAGCAAATTTACATTTTTCTTTTTTTTTTTTTTTTTTTTTTTTGTCCACCACAAGTTGGTGCTACTTTGGTCTGAAAAGTGATGCTCAAGTGGTCTAGGTGAGTTTCCATATCTGAACTATATAAATCAGAATGTTGTCAAAGAAAACCAGTAGAAACAGTCTCAGATGAGGTTTAAAAATGTCGTCCATAAGGGCCTGGAAGGTTGAGTAATCGTTATCCTGAAAGGTTAAGTGATCATTCGATAACCCGAAGGGCATCACAAGAAATTCGTAGTGGCCTTCGTGGGTGCGGAGCGCAGTATTGTAGGTGTCATCTTCTCTTACCCAAATCTGGTGGTAGCTGGATTTGAGGTCGAGTTTAGAAAAAATTGAAGCTCCTCCTAATTCGTCGAACAATTCATCGACTGTCGGGATGGGAAATTTGTCGGGCATAGTAAGCTTATTTAGAGCTCTGTAGTCAATGCAAAAATGCCACCCACCATTCTTCTTTCTCACCAGCAGTACAGGGCTAGAAAACAGGCTTTCACTTGTCTTAATAATAGTGGACACTGGCATGTCCCGCACAATATTCTCAATTTCATTCTTCGAATAGTACGGAAACCTATATGGTTTATATGGTCTAATGTTAGGGGGATGGCTACCTGGCTCAAGTTTGATTGCATCATGAATTCTAGTCGGAGGAAGTCCCGACGGAGATTCAAACAGCCCTTCATGCTGCCGTAATAGTTTACTGATCCTCCCATCCTCGTGTGACTCCCTGGTGATTGCAATTGCATATTCTCGAACTCAATATAGTATCCTGGCCCTTAGACTGTAGCATTTTCAACATTCCTTTGAGAGACAGCATGGTTTTGCAGAAAGTCGGATCTCCCTGAAGAGTGATTGTCTCCCCTGAACAGAGAAATCTCATCGTAAGTTTTTTCCAATCTATCGTGCAGACCATTCTCAAAATAACATTAGCACTACTCATCTCGAACTGGAAGAAGTTTTGTACGATGCTAATGCTCTGCAGTGTCAAACACACATCCTTACACTCTCCTTAATATCTCACGTTAAAACCATCCCCAACTCTCACCCCAAATGTCTTCGTCACCACTATTGGAATATGTAGTTCCTCAAGCAGACCCCGATTTTTGAAGTTCTGTGACGTGCCGCTGTCGATTAAAACCACAACCTCTCTGCCTTTAATCTTGCCCTTCAATTTCAGAGTTCTTGGGACATTAATTCCAACTACAAAGCTGATCGACAACTAGGCTTCCTTGGTTACCTCTTCAACCATAATTTCTTCCTTCGTTTCATCATCCCCTCTGGTTTCGTCCTCATCGACTAATAGGACCTGAAATTGTTGTCGCTGCATTATGCCCTAGTGAGTATTTTGCGTCAAAGTGATAACACAACCCCTTCTCCCTTTTCCTTTGAATCTCGGCCACGGTTAATCTCTTGAACAGAAATTCTCAACAAAATGTGCTGGTTCTATTGTTAATTGAAGGCGTTGACCTTGAGGTGGCGTAACTCTCCAAATAAGTTCTTCGAATTGGAGTGGAGTTGTGGGAAAGTGTATTAGCTTGGCTAGTGGGTCTGGGTGGGTTAAATGGGTTATATGGTGAATTAGTTTTTAAATTGTCTTCAGGCCTGTCTTGGTTGGAAGCAATTCTTGGCCTAGTTGTGATATTACCCATTTCCTTAAGCAACCCAATCTTGCGTGGGCTTCTTCTAAGGCTGAATTTCTTTCCTCAACACGTTGGGCTAATAATGTGACTTTGGTCAAGGAGTTGGGTTGGGTCAACAGGTTGGGTTGTTGCAATTTGCTCTCAGCCCGAATTTCAGGCTTTAACCCATTTAGAAATGTCGTCGTAAGAACATCTTCCCTTTCATCATTCGTTAACGCCACAATCTCCTCGAATCGTAGGTAGAAATCCAGCATTGTTCCTCCTTGTTTCGTCGACATCAATAACTCTAAGGGACTACCCTCCTGTGTTATGCTAAATCTCTATAACAACACAACTTTGAATGTCGGCCAAGTTATCGCCACTGTCCTTGATTCTATCCACTAGTACCAGTGGAGTGCTTCACTCTCTATGCAGAGAGCCATCGATTGAACCTTGCTCTCATCAACAATCTGGTTGATTGCAAAATACGTTCCACACGAAAAATCCACTCGTATGGATCGTCACCGGAGAAGATTGGCAACTCAAGTTTTCGTCCACCCCAATCTTGCCAATGCCACCCTTCACCATGGTTATTACCACCGTGCCCATGCGTTTCATTTTCCGGGTGAGGTTCCTCAGTACTCTGATTCCCAATGATAGATCCTGTTCCCAAATTATTTTCTTCCCCCGTCACTTTTGTCCGGCAAACCTCCTCCTCTTCATCATTTTCCACATCTAGTTTTGCATTTCTATTAGCATTTCCCTCATTGCGTTTATGTTTTCTATCACTCCAGACACATTCCTCTGAATAACCGTGACCTCTTTCTCAATTCCATCTATTATGTTCTCCATCCTTGTATTAACCATGCCCCAACAACTAGGGATGAGCCACAAGCCGAGTAGCTCACGACCTACTCGAGCCCGACTCTTCCCAAGCTCGAGCTCGACTCGAAATCAGTTGAGTCGAGCTCAAGCTCGAGTAACTCGTGAACAGTGATGAGCCAAGTTCGATTCGGGCCAAGCTCGGCTCGTCAGGCTCGCGAGCTTAAACGAGCTTAGGGGGTATTTTGCAAGATTTCAAAAGTTTTTTTATTTTTAAGTTGTTAAAATTGCAAATAGCACCTATATAGACAAAAACGCAGGAGTGCAGAACCCATTTCAATTTTTCAAAGCTGAAACAAAAACTCAAAAAGTAAAACCCATTTGCGATTTTTCGTTAACCCTAAGTCCTAACTCCTAACTCTCCACTGCCATTCGCCGTAAATCAGTCACGACTCACTGGTCACGTCGCCGTCGTGAACAACTTCGTCGGTGTCATTCACTATCATCGAGTCAATGTCATCTCCGTTCTCTACAGAGTGCAAACCAGTGATTTCGTTCGAACAATCCAGCCTTCCAAGTAAGAAATTTGCTCTGTCAGTTTGTGAGTTATCTTATCTTGCGTCATCTTTATGTCTACAACAAACATTTAGATGCAAATGTATATTGGATTAGCTGGTATATATGATGGAGGCGATCGAACAGAGATGCACTATGGATTATTCATGTACAGAAATTTGCTGTGTCAGTAAAATGAGTGATAGGAGTTGCTCTCTTTTGTACTCAAATGGTGCCAATGCAACGACCATTTATGTCCCATGTGGTAGCAATGCTTTTAAGAAATATTTAAATGGGCACTGTAAGTTCAAAGCCTGGGTACTTAACTGACTGGAATTCTATGATAATCAAACGAGCTCGATCAGGCTCGAGCTCGAGCTCAAGCTCGAGTACCCCTTCACACCCGCGAGCTCGAGTACTGAAGCTCAATTAAGCTCAAGCTTGAGCTCGCTACTGTTCATCACGAGCCGAGCTCGAGTACCGAGATACTCGGCTCAGCTCGGCTCGTATACATCCCTACCAACAACAGCTCTAATACCATTTGATGAATACCTATCCTAGAACTTCCAATCCCAGCAATTCACCATAACACAACACAACCAAACCCCACACACAAAGCACAAACAAATAAACAGCAAATAGAACAAGACCAATCAGATTAGATTAATAGGAAAATATAGATGATAGTATTCATTGAATAAAACAGTAGAACCAACGGGTCTTCGAGGACCAGCAACTCCCAGGTAAGACTCACGCACAAAATCAGGATATCCCACTACTACTACTTTTCTCCCCTTTTATTCTGACATGAAGATTCTAACAAACAACCTGGCCACCTGTCCCAATACGATTTGCCCCTTTTTCCCATTATCTTACGCATATACCACCTAGAGATGCTAGGTCCTTCATTTTGCATGCTGTATTTTGAGATATTTAAATAGGCAGAGTTTGAAGCCATATGACTTTATTTCATTATGAAATTATTCTGAGATACCCCTATAAAATTTCAAAAAGATTTACTAAATTTGTTAATGATTTTTAACTACCGGGAACAAATCTGAAATGAGCAAATTGATCCATTAAGATTCTCAGTTTAATGGATACTTTTGTACATGAGAGACCATTGTATGACCTACAATGTCAAAGTTACTTAAGTTGTTCCTGCAATTTTACAACTTGTGGCATTTTATTGTCTTGCAGAAAACTCAAGCTTGAGGAGAGTGTTTCTAACGTTTGGCCAGAATTTGGATCAAATGGAAAAGATCTCATAGAGGTGTAAATCTTATCCTATGACCTTTTAAAGATATCTTGTGTTAGCCTCGATTCTTATGTCAGTAATTCAATATTAATTGGTTTTCCATTTTAGGTCCATCATGTGCTTAACCATACAAGTGGTTTGCACAATGCTTTGGTTAAATTTACATCAGAAAATCCTACGAAAACTGCTGACTGGGACGACTGTCTAAGGCGGATTGCCGAGTCAGAACCTGAAACTGTACCAGGCCAACAGCAGGTCTATAACTATGTCTTTTGGCTGGCTGTGTGGTGGAATAATTGAGGTATTATAGCATATGCTAATGTTACTTTCAATTGAATATAATAAGTTGTCGACTATAGTTTGAGTATGAAGTTATATGAACCCTGAAGTCTGGATATGATGAATATCTTGCTTATATGCATATGATGTTGTGTCTAGATGCCTTGTGCTCCTAGGTCTGCCAGTAGGAAAGATTGTGAGTTTGATCTTTTTGCTGGCCTTCAAAGTGATCAAAGAATTTTACTATATCCTCAACTTCTCCATGTGCTCACCTTTTTTTAATGATATGTTTGGATAAAACAGCATGCGTCTGGGAAGAAATTTCAAGATATTCTTGAAGAGGCGTTCATTCGTCCACTAAATATTGAAGGCGAGCTATAAGTTGGAATTCCGCTAGGTACTCATCAAACTTTACTTTTTAATTTTCTCATGTTACTTAGTACAGCAAATATGTATAGGTTGACATGAATATGCACACATAATAATATGTTATATTGAATTGAAGAGTCAAACTCTATATTTTGCTATAACTATGAAACTGAAATAGTTGTCATCAATGGCAATACCATGCCTTTTAATGGCTACCCTCCAGGTGTGGAATCTCGACTTGCAAGTCTTGAAATAGATGAACATGATCTCAACAAGTACTCAAAGAGCATTTATCATCCTAACGTACCCTTCGACGTTGACAAAATTGCAGAGCTTATCACTGATGCGCCAGTTTTCTTTAACATGCTGAACGCTCGTCAATCCATCTTACTTGCTACTAATGGACATTGCTCAGCCCGTGCAGTTGCACGCTACTTTGCAGCCCTAGCGGACGGGGGAGTGATCCCACCCCCACATTCCTTACTATCCAAGCCCCCACTTGGTAGTCACACTCACATTCCCAAATTTCCTTCACAAGAGAAGTCAAAAAAGCCAAAAGGTAAGAAAAGTAAGGAGGTACCTACGGCTTCAAAGAAAAACACAAACAATAACGGAAAAGATGCTAGTGGTGGTGGTTACACTGTGCTCACAAATAATGATGGCAAGATCTTTAGGAACCCTAAAATCCATGATACATTCTTGGGTGTTGGTGATTATGACAATTTGGCCTTGCCAAATGAGGAATTTGGACTGGGGTTTAAGAGGAGTGAAGCTGAGGATGGATCGCTTATTGGTTTTGGCTCTCAGGCGTGGGTGGATCAACAGGTTTCTGTGACATAAAAAACAGGTTTGCTATAGCGGTGTCATTGAACAAATTGTCATATGGTGCTGCAACTGCAAAAATCATTGACTTAGTTTGTTCAGAGCTAAATATCCCACTGCCGGTGAAGTTTTCATCTGTCAAGGACTCTGAAAAGCCTCACATTCATTGAAGAGTAATACTAGCCTTATAAAGAGGCATACAAAGAGTCATACAAAGAGTCAAATCCAACTCTTGAAAAAAGAGGAAAAAAAAAAAAAGACAATCATGAATTTTAAGGGCTGGATTTGACTCTTTGTATGCCTCTTTATAAGGCTAGTATTACTCTTCATTGAAAATTGTGTCTCAAACATTGCTTCCACAAAGGTTGAATAAGTGAGTATTTCATAAAGTAATTATATTGAATAAAAAGATTATACTTGTTTGATGATATATTGATGTGAGGGCAACCCTAGTGATGATTTCATCATAGAGAAAAGAAATTATATTTATCACTTACTTTTGAAATATACATAATATCATAACTTAATTATGTATATTAATTTTGAAAGATTAGACTTTTACTTAACGGAATCTTCATAGTTTGAATTTTTTTTAAAACTATAGAATAATATTTTATTAATTACAGAGTATAATAATAATTAAAAAAAAAAGTTACTGAAAGTCGATTTAAAAATATTATATTGAAGGTGAAGAAAGTGTAATTAAATAGTTTATAAGCAATGTCTATAGGTTTCTCAAAGTTCAGTTATCTATTATAGATGGTTTAAGTGCAATACTCAGTTATTCAATAACAAATTGTTGTGATGTTAGGCCCATATTGTTATTCACCCAAATATATAACATTGAATGAATTTATGTGGGTCTCCAAAATCTTATTTATTTATTAATAATAATAAGAGTGTTATTTAAGCCCCACAATACAACACCCAAATCTCCCTCTATGTTCTATATTTAATTACTAAAGCCATAGCTATGGCTCGTTCTCTGCATGGTGCATATCAAATGAGCTCTAAATAATTATACCCAAAATCAGAAAAACCATTGCTCCGTTTGGTTCATTATTCTGATAATTTTTAGAATAATCTTTTGAAAAAAGTTAAATTGGGCGGGTATTATGATGTAGGATTTGAAAATTAATAAAAATATCCCCTATGTTTGTTTATTTATTAAACACCCCTATAATAAAATATTTAAAGTTAACAAAAACATCTCCAACTCACCCATTAAATAAGGACAGCCGGCCACCACAGCCGAAGGGTGGCCGGAGTATTTTTGCAATTTCTAAAAAAATATTTGGGAGTATTTAGTTAAATTAACAAATTTAGGAGGTTTAAAAGAAATTGAAAAATATAGAATAATATTTTGGGAATAATGATATTTTACTGTTTAACTTTTTTGGGAATACTAATAATAGTATTCCCAAAAGTGAACCAAACAAAGCCCATGTTCTTCATTCAAAAAGTTCATACTCGAAAACAGTAGAGTATTCCAATTTCATACCAGGGAAATTTACTTAACCCTTTTTTAATAGTCAAGTTAAAAAATAATTATACTTTTAAATGGTTTTGTAAGCAAGACCTCTCATAAGATTTTCAACAGTACTTCTATTGCTTATCTTTCATACTTAGTCACATTAAATATCATTCCTTTTATGAAAATGCAAAAAAACTTTTCATTTAAGATTGAAATGTAGAATATTATAGTTTTTTAATTGATTTTTTTTTGGAAAAAGTATAGTGTTAAAACATATATGAAATGTTGAAAATATGTTTAGCGTTAAAAAAAAAAAAAAAAAAAAAAACAAAACAAAACAAAACAAAACAAAAATATTATGCTAATTCAAATTGGCTTGAGAATTCACTTTTTTGGGAAACTTTTAAACAATCTCGAGTGATTGGACTCGAGCAATATTAAACTTGCTTGAGTGAGGTATAATGATTTTAACTTTGCTCGACTAGAGTTTTTTTTTGATATTTTATGAACATAGTAGATATCAATACAACCCATCTAAAATATTAAAAAGGTCCACTCGAGCAAAGTTAATATCATTGTACTCCTATCATTATTGGAGGTATATTGATTTTAACTTTGCTCGACTAGAGTTTTTTTTTATATTTTATGAACATAGTAGATATCAATATGACCCAACTAAAATATTAAAAAGGTCCACTCGAGCAAAGTTAATATCATTATACTCCTATCATTATTGGACTTAACTGTCTCGAGTGATTCAAATTTTTTTTTGGGGAGCTAAATTTTATTGTTTAAAAAAAAAATAAATAAATAAATAAAAGAACTGGTTATCTATCTTGATGATAAATTGTAATAATAAAAAAATTTATTATTTAATGTAATAAATGTTATCATTCAAAATGTATATTTCATTTTGAAAAGGAAGATCACAGAAGAAAAAGTAGTTATATGAGAAATATAATTTTTTTTAATTAAAAAATTAAGGAAATTTGAAAAAAGAAATATGTTTAAACAAGAGAAAAACAATTATTATGGCGAATTTTGATAATAATGTCTCTATATGTTTTTCTTTTGTTTTCATGGATTGTGATTTTGAGAATTATTTATGTTTGAAGAAAAATGATGGGATGTTATCAATTTAGGTACAATATTTTATCGAAATGCTAAAAAATGAAAAGAAGTTTCAAATTGATCAATTTAGGAACACTTAATATAAGAGTCTGTTAAACTTAACAAAAAAGGGGTAAATTCTTAACTAAATATTCTAAAAGTGATTTGCCAAATATTTAAAAAAAAAAAAGGTTTAACTTAAAAAGAAATAACCAAGAATTAGAAAATGACATGTGGGTTAAAGAATAGTTTATTTAGTACAACATAAATATCTAACATAATAGGGGGAAGGAAAAGGAGAAGTCATTTCTTTCGTCTTCCTCCTTACCTTACACAGCAAAAAACACTCAGGTTATCTTTAAAGGGGGAAAAAAATTCAAATATTTTAATTTTTGTTAGAGTAGAAAACAAAAGAATAGCAGAAAACAAGAGATGTTAAGGAAAAAACTTTAATATTTTTTTTCACAATTGGTAGGCATATATAGCCAATATACAGACCTTAGATCCTAAAGTTTGGGATCTAGAATAATATAGTTGCAATTATCTAGATACAAAATACAAAACAAATAATTACAGGAATACTAGTCTACCTTATACAGCTATTAAAGATACAATATGAGAAAAACTAGAGTCTTGATTTCTCAACACTCCCCCTCAAGTTGGTGCATAAATGTCACTCATGCCCAACTTGTCGAGACAACTATTAAACATTTGGGTTGACATAGCCTTGGCGAGTATATTAGCAAGTTGGTCTCGAACAAGAGGCACTTCCATGAGCTTTGCTTCCAATTTCTCTTTAATAAAGTGTCTATCGACCTCAACATGCTTAGTTCGATCACGTTAAACTAGGTTATGGGCATTATCACATGCTGACTTATTATCATAGTATAATATCATAGGATTGGCTTGCTCAACATGTAATTCCTGCATTAGATTTCTGATGCATAGTATTTGCATATTGCCTTAGCCATTCCTCTATATTCGACCTCAACATTGGATCTAGCTACTATCTCTTGTTTCATACTTCGCCAAGTAACTAGATTCCCTCTTACAAATTTGAAATAACTAGATGTAAAACGTCTATCATCAATCGACCTAGCCCAATTAACATCGGTATAACCTTCAATCTTCAAGCTGTCTCCTTGTGTAAATATGATTCCTTTTCCAGGAGACGACTTCAAGTAGCACAGGATATGAGTGACAACATTCATATGTTCTTCCCTTGGGGAGTGCATGAATTGACAAACAACACTTAGCACATAAGCCAAATTAGTTATAGTATGTGCAAGATACATTAGTCTCCCTACTAGTCTCTAATAACGTTCCTTGTTAATAGGAATTTGGTTTGGATACACACCTAGTTTCAGATTTTCTTCCATAGGAGTGCTAATCGGTCTGGGAGCTGACAGACTAGTTTCATTCAACAAATCTAAGGTATATTTTCGTTGAGACAAGAAAATATATTTCTTGGATCTTAGCACTTTAATTCCTAGGAAATACTTCGATGGACCAAGATCTGTCATTTCAAACTCACAGGCAAGATACACAATAAAAGCAGTGATCTTTTCTTTGCTATTCTTCAAGAAGAGAGTATGATCTGAGTTACTTTTTCTGTATCCAAAAGCTTTCTTAGAACCTATGAATCTTCCAAACCAAGCTCTAGGAGGTTATTTGAAACCATACAGGGACTTCCTCAATTTGGAAACATGTTTGCTTCCTTCAATTTGCATATTACATCTAGAAGGCAATTCCATATATACTTCTTCTCAGAGATCTCCATGCAAAGACGCGTTCTTCATATCAAACTATTCTAACGGGCAGTCAAGGTTGACAGCTAAAGATAGTAGGATACGATCAATATTAATTTTGGCCACTGGTGAGAATGACTGCGTATAATCAATTTTGTAAGTTTGAGTATAACCTTTGGCAACAAATTTGGTCTTGTATCGTTCAATGATTTAATCAGCTTTATATTTCATGATGAAGACCCACCCACATCCAACTGGTGTATACCTTTCAGGTAAATCAACAACCTCCCATGTTGAGTTCTTTTGGAGAGATTGCATTTCTTCGTTTGTTGCTACTCTCCACTTGGGATCTCTTAAGGCTTCCTGCACACTACTAGGAATATATACAACAGATAATTGATTCACAAGTGATTCACATTCCTTTGACAATCTATTGTAAGACACAAAATAACTCATAGGATACTTAGGTTTGGAGGTAAGAAAATGTTCATAATTTACTCTAGGTACTCCTCTTGTGACTCGACCAGGTAACACTTTAAATTTAAATGAGGTTCAGAAAGTACCTGAGATTCTGAAATGGAATCGAATTCTAAAATGGAATTGGTTTGAGAGCAATTGGTTAAAAGGTACAGATTGAAAGGGAAAAGCTTCCACTTGTAGTGACCTATACTCATGGTTCCAGTGTAGGTGATGCTGGCACTACCGGTGATAGAGATACTGATACTGGTGACTGATCATGACTATTCTCTTCCATTAAAATGTGCCCATTTGTCCCAAGCTCATTTGTCTCATTTGGGTATTCTCTATTGTTGTTCATTTCACCACCACTTATAGATTCTAATGTGTCTAGGAGTGATTCAGAGTCTGTAATTCATTCCTACTCTCTGGCTGAAGTGAAGATGCATGGACAGAGTAATACATTTCATCCTCATGACAGATGACATCAATGATAACATATAGCTTTCAAGAAGGAGATTGATAGCACCGATAGCCTTTCTAGTGCAAGGCATAGCCAACAAATACACACCTAATAGCTCGGGGTTCCAACCTACTTTGCAAGTCTTTATGGAAATGCATAAAGGCTAGATACCCAAATACTCTAGGCAATAGATTCGACACGGTAGGAGCACATGTAGCTTCATGAAGTACATTAAAGGGATCTTGAAACTGTAATGCATTGGAAGGTACACGATTGATGAGGTAGGTTGCAACAATGATGGCTTTGCCCTAGTAACTAGTAGGCATATGAGCCCCAAACAGGGAGGCTCGTACAACTTCAAGAAGATGACAGTTCTTGCACTTTGCAATCCCATTTTGTTTAGGGATGTTGCGGCAAGTTGCCTGATGAGCAATTCTATGTAAATTTAGATACTATTTCAAGTCTTGATTAACAAGTTCTCTACCATTATCAATGCGGAGAACCTATATAGAAGATTTATATTGAGTGGCTACATCCTGTGAAAATTTTGAAATAGAGAACTAATTTCTTTCTTTGGATTTCATCAAACAAACCCAAGTCATACAAGTATGATCATCAATAAATTAAACAAACTGGCATGCACCATTTAAAGAAGAGGTCTTTACTAGACCCCATACATCAGAGTGAACAACCATAAATGATATTGGACTTTTATTCATTCTTACTGGAAATGAAACATGATGGCTTTTAGCCAGTTCACATATGTCACACTTGAAATTTGAATATGAATAAGTCAACAGAGAAAACAACTTTAAAAATAATTTTTTTCAAATATCCAAATGAAGCATGTCCTAAGCACCTCTGCCACAACTAAATTTCTAAATTTTGATGTTTTTCCGATGATAATCCTAGGATTATACTATTTCTTATTTGATTTTGTTAGGATTTTTGGATACTCCTTATGAGTTTTGTGCCTGAATTGTTACTTAATTCTTTATATTTTATGTTTCAGGTCAAAACGTGCAGTTGCAGCAAAACTGAGCAAAAATAAGTTTCTGGATCCAGAGTCGAGCATATTTCAGAAGATCAGGGAAATTCTAATGTTGATTGGAAGAACCCTTGGAGCTTGTTCCTATTAGAGATCAAGCATATCAAAGATTCAAGTGAAGAAGCAAGTGGAGGGTAGTTTCGTAAATTCAATAAAAAAGATCAGAAGTTCGCCACGGCAAGGTTTTTTCACTGCGACAAGAAAGCCTCTGGAATTATGAACAAGTTAAACTCAAGTCGATGTCGAGACAAGATTTTTTCTTCGTCGCGATGAGAACTAGAATTTTCTGTTTTGTAAAAACAAGGCATTTTCCTTTTATAGCATTTTGTCCTAGGGTTTTAGGGTACTATATAAAGAAAAGTTAGCCCATTTTGGAAAAAGGTCGACATTTTAGGTAATAGGGAGAGGAGAAGAAGATTTGAAGGATTTGAGTCTCCAAATTAGAGAAGATTTCTTTTCCCTTTCTTCTACTATGATATTGAACTCTGATTTCTTTTCATTTTGAACATGAACCAACTTGTTTTTAGATTAGGGTTTTGATGGATCTTAGTTTACAATGATTTAATGTATAATATATTGTTGTTTTTGGATTCTATTGCATGGATTAAGTGCTTATCTTTGTTCTTAATGCATTTGAATGTTGGGTTTTTGATTCAAATGAGTGTTGAGCATGATGAGATTGAAAAGTGATTCATGTGTTAGCTTCTTGAGATAAACACCATAGATTGAGTGAAAACTAGAGATAGACATACACAAGTTATGAAATCTTGATAGGATTTCACTTGCTTAAGGGACTTTAACTATTGTTTGTTGGGTACGGAAGTTTAATAGGGACAAATAGTGAAACATAGCCTGAGAAGGTATATTTTACAACCTAGGGAGTCCGATTTTTAATCCTTGCATGTGAATTTGAGAATAATAGGAATTATAGATTGAACTGGAGTAACTTAGTGAAATCGAAACCCTAACCTCTTTTCTTAAATTGGTAATCGTTTTTAGAATACTTTAGTTGTGTTAAATTTAGTTGTTTAATATTTTGCTTTAGTTTAGTTTTAATTCTTCTCCCGCAAATCCAATTATATTTGTGTTCTTCAATTAGCTATGAAATTAGGAAATTCAGTGCTTAGCACGCAATCCTTGTGGGAAAGATACTCTATTCATCATTATATTACTTTTTGCGCCTAGTGCACTTGCTAGATATGCATGTTTGTGAAATCATGCATCATTCGACTTATCAACTGAGAAAACTTGAGCTAACTCATTTGAACTTGTAGGTGATAGATCAAAATAATAGAGCTTCCCCCTCTTAGTAGCATAACCAGTTGTCCTTAGAGTCCAGATGTCCTTAAAAACACAAAGGTTAGACCAAAAAATCATAATACAAAGCAAACCACTGGTTATTTGAGCAACAAACAACATGTTATAGTTGAGGGAAGGAACAGTTAAAATAGAATCCAAATTAATTTTTTTTGTAAGAGTAAATTGAACCTTCTCTAATCACATGAGTTAAGGTACCATTGGCTGTGGACACTATAGGTTGTTTGTGTAGTTTCATAGACTAAACATGATTAACATCAAAGGTTATGTGATTAGGTAGCACCTACATCAATTATCCATAGACTATTGCTATTAGGTGTAGTAGTATTAAGAGTCTTACCAATGTTACCTAAAGTAGCAATCAGAGATGAGACTTTTGTAAGAGGGTTGTTGAAAGGTTTAACCACAGCAACAGAAGCATGTTGATTTGACTTTGACTTCCGTTTGATTGGTGCCTTGGTAGGATCCTACCATTCGGGATATCCAATCAGTTCATAACTTCATGACTTAGTATGACTGGTTTCGCCACAGTGAGTACATAAATATGTTGATCATGTAGCTCCTAGTTCATAGCTATAGTTCTATGATCCATATGATTGACTTTGATTAGCAACCTGATTTGATTGGCTAGATGCTTACTTTGGCTTCAGATTGGTTCACCATTGTTAAGGTTTAGACTGGCGAGCCACCATGACAAATAACTAATGAATCAGGTTTTGTATTCAGGTTTGTTCTACGAATAGCATCACAATGTACATATGCATAGGTTTCCTCAAGATCCAGTACTGGATCCTTTCTGAGGATCTCATCTCGGAGTTGTTCAAATTATGTATCAAGCCCATTCAAAAATATATGCACACGCAATCGTTCAACTGTTTTTTATATGTAGTAACATCCTCAAGATCTTTCATTATAACCTTATCATGATGGTCTAGTCCTTTGAAAATTTCTACATGTTCACTATAATAGGTTGAGTAGGGACGACCAACCAACTTGGTAGAAAAGGCTCATTGATTCATTGCAAAGATTTGTGACTCATCTGATCCATCACAGAAAGCTTTGGCAAGTGCATTCCAGATTTCAGGTGTAGTGGGTAATCGGAGATAACACTTCATAATTTCTAAAGACATAGATGTTAGTGATCATCCCTTTTGATTTTTTTGCATACCACTTCACATATGAAGCATCAGTCTCCTCTGCTTAGGATGTTTACCTATAATACTCAAGCTTCTGACCTCTTGCGATATGTATCTCCATGATTTGGGACCATACTGTAAGGGTTTATTGAATCATGCAGCATAATTAAAAGCAAAAATTTTTCAATGAAACCCTAAAACCCAAGATTCAATGATTGATTATATATGATTTAATTTCAATAATCCAAACCATTCAAGGTTTAATTCATACCTTGATTGGAGGCTCCTTCAATTGATCTTTGAAATTGGTTTTGCAAACTGATTCAAGAACATAATTACACTCTTGGTATCTACACGAAGGCTTTGCAAATCCAATTGGTTCAATTACTAGATTGAATCAAATTGCAATTGAGTTTCAATTGTGAAAAGGGACAGATTAGATTCTCCAAAAATCCTTTGTGAAAATTGGTTAGGGTTCAAAAATTATAGAACCCTAATTTTCATGTGTGCTTTTATATGCACACATTACTCTATTCCACCTTGGAATAGATTTATCCCCATTCCTAAGTGGAATAGGGTGAATGGTATTTTTATTTAATCATTAATATTAATATAAACAATTTTTCTAATTTAATTCCAAGATAAGTTGGACACACAACAATTAGTGAAATTTTACATTCGCTTAATTGCACAACAAGTTATCAAAATACACTTTCGCTTGAAGTGACAAAAATGCCCTTATACAATAAAACCTGCAACCCAGCTTCTTATGTGTGTGACCTGTAGGCTTCCTATCATGTTGGTAGGGAATATAATCGTGATTGAAAATCAACCAATAAGCTCTCCATACATAAACCAAAATTGGCCTCTAGCAAGACATCATGGCTACCCAACTGATAGAGATTCAGCAAAACAACTACCTATCAACGATATGGTTACCTTGCAATCTGATTCTTTGATAATTTATTATCTCATCAAGGTTGAAGTATAGAAATAATGTCAACTTCAAATATTTCCTTGAAATAATAGCGTTTGGTTATTAGACGATTGACAAAACTAAATTGGATTAAGCACTAACTCAATTCCACTATGGCAAGAGATTCACAGTCATTGCCATTTTACCAAACTACGTAGTAAGATAATTTCTCCTGTAACTAGGAGTGATAAATCCTTCATCGATCCACCATAGCCATAATATACTTCTCAATGCTGCCAATCACCACCGTACTAATAATTCTAAAAAGGACTACATTAAGCTAGTGTCAAACTACACCAATAGGTACATGCGGCACTTTGGTGATCTCAAGTCTAAGAATCACATGTACTACCATCCATTAGAGGATTTATTCCATCGACACTGGGGTTACCATCCATATGGAGTCCTGTAGTGGGTTAGTCTAGTGAACTTGCAAAATACTATCACAAATATATCGCACCAAGTTGTCACCAAACAACTTTATCATGTGAGATCTGTCACTGCCTATCAGTAGGGTTGTCCATCACTATGATGGTCTTACCATATTATCTGTGCCTTTGACCAAAATAATACTAAGGCTATAGACGTTTCTAAAATGACCACCATATGTGATCATAGGTCATCACAATCAAGATTTAAAACATTTGATTCTCTTGTCATGGTTTTGCCACTCCAAGGACATATATTAATACATAAGTACAATATGAATAACATGATATGGTAAAATTTGCCTTTTATTATAATTTACATGATATTAAAAATAGCCAAATATACAAATTAGATTGGCTCTAGGGCACCTATACTAACACATACATCATAGTTGATTTATGTAAGGATGATTCTGGCTGTAAAACCATAATTTTTTTATTGTACACTTGTGACTAGAATAAATTATTCGAGTGTAGATGAGTGATGAGGATACATGGTTGTCGTCTGCCATGGTACGGTAAATAGATAAGGATTGGAATTAATTTGTGTTTTCTACATTTTCTCGGTTTTCGGGTTTTTTTTTTTTTTTTTGGGTTTTCTATGTTGTTGAGTGATCTGGATAATCAGTATGTGGATGAATCCAAGAGGAGGAGATATGTTTATTCTTCATCCTCACCTCTTCAGAAAGTCTTATTCACAAACTTCATCAATCTGGTTTTTATTCGTCTGATCTGTTTCTTCTTCCAAAGTCTTACTCACAAACTTTGCCGATCTTCGCGATTTGGGTGGTCGATGCTGTAGTATCTGGATGAAGATACGATGGGTTGCGACTTTGGGTGCTACAGATTTGTGCTACGATTTTAGGTGTTGTAGTTTTGTGTTGCTGCAATATTTGTGATTTAGGGTGAATGGTTTACGTGTTCAGGAGTTGTAGTTATAATGATCTGATACGGGGCAATGCAGGTCTTGCTCTGATACAAAGTAGAAAACAAAGGAATAGCAAGAAGAGTAATACTACACCGATAACCTTTTCTCACAAACTTTCTCTCACAACCATAGCGTGATAGCTTGTAATTAATTAGTAGGACCCATGTGGGACCTATTGTGAACTGACCAATTGCGAGTTATCACGTCAGGGTTGTGAGAGAAAGTTTGTGAGAGAGGGTTGTTGGTGTAGTATTTGTTGGGATTCATGCATTTTGGACATGGAAATGGTGTAACATAGATGAACAAAATGATGGATGCAAGGTAGAACACAAACATAACACATAAGCCCAAAAAAATTCAAGGAAAGGATGGAATATTACCTACTCCTTTGCTATTCAACACTTGAATCCTCTTTCTTGGAATCTTAGTTCTTCAAGTGAACTTGAAGAACCTCAAAATATGATCCACACAAGTCAAGGAAGAGAGAGCCGAGAGAGTGATTTTGTTTTAATTGATTCAATTCAATTAAAATGGTATAAAACTTAATTTATATACCATGGGCATAAAGTGTAATTTTAAATTGTTTTGGGAAGGCCTCAAACAATTTAAAATTAACTTGAGAATAAACATTTAAGTCAAGTTCTTGGTTTTATGGTTAATTCATAATTAGATCAAATTTTAATTCCATTAAATATTCTAACCCTTTAGAATAAAACCAATGCACTTTTGCCCCCATCATTGAATCTAATTCAATAATAATATTTAATAAATCCTTATTACCTTTGGTTAGTGCTAGCTATTCATGGATAATCATTTCTCACCAATACATTAATTCGGATGCAACCGTTTACGTCCGAACATCATTAATCTGATTAATGATATATATTACTCTCTCTCCTTGAGCTTGGTTTTATGTGTGACCATTTTGGTTCACTGTGATCTAGCCGTGGGCCCAATATCTGATTTTGATACGTTTCGTTATAATTCTTTATAATCGAAACTCCCACTGATTATGATAGACGTCTAGCAATATTCCATAACCCTTAAAACACAATGAAGTGTAAACTCCAATGAACCTATTCTGATCGTACGTACCGTGTAGTCAAATCCCTCCGTTCTCTAATCCCGATTAAGAATGGTTCAGGTATGTCAAAACCTTTAACTTAATCTTTAATTGAATTGTCAATCGATACAATGAAACTCGTCAACATGAAACTACTTTTCATCTGACATTCATTATACTATGGCCAGAGATTTCCCTTTTCCAATGTTTATTGACATTCGTCTGGGAACTCGAGATTGGACTATTTTGAGTTAATGGATCCCATCTTGATCATCACTTGTCCTCGCACATGAATAACATATGACCAAACCGGCTTATTACACAAGACATGACTAGTCTCGTGCTTATACACCATATGAACCATATGCATTTTATGTTGAATCCAACCATGATGTCTCGGGTCTAAGGATCAATGGTACACTAGCACGATCCTACGATGCATCATTGACCACATCCATGTGATTCATCCTAATCGGTTGTATTCGATAAATAGTTCACTAACTGTTTATCCATGCTTATGCCTTAGTGACATACCTTTTATAATCACCCACATTAATACCGTCACATGATATTCAATGGAGACATTCAATATGCCTACTATGCAAAGTTATTGCCCAATTAAAATTACTTGCGTAGGGAATTCTTTGATGATTTGATCTTCTGAAGATCCGTGTCATGTGGATATTTCACATGCAATATTAAATATAATATAATATAAATGAAGCAGAAAATCAACATGTGAAATAAGAACACTCTCTTTTATTCATAATACATTTGCAGGATATAATGTCCTGAAACCGACAACACGATTGGTTCCTCGGGCATACACTAACAAAACTCTCACTTGAACTAGAGCCAATCGCTGTAGTATCTAATACCCATCTTCTCAAGATGATAGTCTAACTGCTTTTGTGTTATCGCTTTAGTGAGTGGGTCAGCTACATTCTCTGCTGAAGGTGTTTTCTACACCAAAATTTCTCATGCTCCAACAAATTCTCTCAAAATGTGATATTTACGCTGAATATGTTTTGAGTTCTGGTGTGCTCTTAGCTCTTTTGCCTGTGCAATAGGATCAGTATTGTCACAGTACAAGGTTATCGGATAAACCATGTTTGGAACCACACCAAGTTCAATCATGAACTTGCGCATCTAGACAGATTCCTTTGCTGTTTCTAACGAGACAATGTATTCAGCTTCAGTTATGGAATCGATAATAGTTGATTGTTTAGAACTCCTCCAATTGACTGCTCTTCCATTGCATATGAAAATGAACCCGGATGTAGATTTTCTATCATCCACATCTGATTGAAAATCAGAATCAAACTATCTTTCAATTTTCAACTTTGAACCTCCATAACTTAGTATTAGATCCTTAGTTCTTCTTAAGTACTTAAGGATCATCTTAACAGCTGACTAGTGTTTTTTCCTAGGGTTAGAGTGATATCTGCTTGTCACACTCACAACATATGCAATATAAGGCCTAGTACATAGCATAGCGTACATGAGACTACCTACGGCTAAAGCATAGGACATCCCACACATTCGTTCACGCTCCTGATAACTCTTTGGACTCATATCTTTTGAAAGATGAATTTCGTGACTGCAAGGCAAAATTCCCCTTTTGGAGTCTTGCATGCCGAACCGTTTCAGCATCTTTTCTATGTACATCTTCTGGGATGAGCCTATTAATCCTTTCGTTCTATCTCTATAGATACGAATTCCTAGGATGTAGGTCGTTTCTCCTAAGTCTTTCATGGAGATAGTTCCGGATAACCACAACTTCACTTCAGTCATCATCCCAATGTCATTTCTCATCAATAGTATGTCATCTACATACAGTATGAGAAATATGATTGCATGATCCTTTATCCATTTATAAACATAGGGTTCATCCGGATTCCTTATAAAACCAAACATTTTGATTATTTCATCAAACTGGATGTTTCCAACTTCTTGAAGCTTGTTTTAACCCGTAAATGGATTTATGCAGCTTGCACACTTTATTTCTTTCAGAACTGGGTACAAAACCTATACGTTGTTGCATGTAGATATTTTCCTCAATGAATCCATTGAGGAATGTTGTTTTGACATCCATTTGCCATATCTCATAATCATAGTGTGTAGCTATGGCTAGTATAATTCTGATTGATTTAAGCATAGCGATTGGTGAGAAAGTTTCCTCATAATCCAACCCTTCTTTTTTAGTACAACCTTTCGTAACCAGTCTTGCTTTGTAGGTCTCTACATTTCCATCTTTGCCAATCTTTCTCTTGAAGATCCATTTACACCAATAGGAACTATTCCTTCTAGAGGATCAACGAGAGTCCATACTTGATTAGCATGCATGGATTCTATCTCATAATTCATAGCTTCTAGCCATTTTCCAAAATCGATACTAATATCGCTTCTTCATAACTTCTAGGATCATCCCTATGACTGACTTCTCCAATCATGATAGATTTAAAAATCTCTTTATGAAGTAACCCATATCTTTCTGGAGGTCAAAGTACTCTAGATGATTTACGAATCAAAACCGTTTCAGGTATTAACGTTTCCTATGAGGGACCACACATTTGAGTATTTTTGGTCTGAGCCTCCCTGACTCTTCCTAGAGCATAATTTTTCTTCCCGCACCACTCTCTTCAAAAAACTCTTTCTCAAGAAAGTGTCATTCCTACTGATTGAAATTCATTTATCAGTGTGGAAGCAAAAATAATATCCCAAAATATTTTTGGGATACCCTATAAACTGACCTTTCTCAGATCTAAAGTCCAACTTGTCTGTCTTGACAATCTTGACATAAGCTAGACAACCCCAAATTCTCATATACTTGAGACTAGGAGGTTTACCATACCACATCTCATATGGTGCCATCTCAACAGATTTAGATGGTACCCTATTCAGAATATGCACAGTGGATTCAAGGGCAAATCCTTATAGTGACATTGGCAAGTCTGTAAAACTTACCATCGACCGTACCATATCCAGTAAAGTACGGTTCTTCCTTTCAGACACACCATTATGTTGCGGCGTATACGGAGGAGTCAACCGGGATATTATACCATTCTCCTTTAGAAAATCTTGAAATTCTGTACTTAAGTATTCACCACCACGATCTGATCGCAGAGTCTTAATAATCTTTCTGGTCTGTTTCTCTACTTCATTCTTAAACTCTTTGAACTTTTCAAAGGATTCAGATTTGTATTTCTTTAAATACATATACCCGTACCTAGAATAATCGTTAGTAAAGGTAATGAAGTATTGAAAACCTCCTCGAGCCATTTCATTAAATGGTCTGCATACATCTGAATGTAAAACCTCTAATAATTCTTTGGATCTTTCCCCTTTACCCTTAAAGGGCGATTTGGTCATTTTTCCTTGAAGACATGATTCACAAGTTGGATAGGGTTCTGAACCCAATAGGCTTAAAAGCCCATTTGCTTCTAGCATGATTATCCTTTTATCTCTTATATGACCTAATCGATGATGCCAAAGTAATTTTGGATTAATTTCAATTCGGGATCTCTTATTTGTAATGGTATTAATTATGTCATAATCATTCTTTACCAAAACATACAAACCATTTGTATTAATTTCTTTGCCAACTAATTCATTTCCAAAATAAAATAGATATTCATTTCCATTAAACTGTACTTTATAACCAGATTTACATAAAACAGAAATAGAAATGAGGTTTCCAGTTGCTTTGACAAAATACAAAGTTCTGTACAAATACAAAATGTGTCTTGATGGCAATGTCAAATGGCAAGTCCCTACTGCCTTGGCAGCAACTTTTGCTCCATTTGCCATTTTCAAAATGACTTCACCTTTTAACAATGCAAAACTATTATGCAGTGCCTGCAATGAAACACAAATGTGAGATGTAGCAGATGAATCTAATATCCAAGAATGATCATTTGAACTAACATTTAATTCAAATTCTATAACATAAGAATGGAACATACTTGCTTGAGCTTTCTTAAAGCTCTCCAGATAAAGAGGACAATTCCTCTTCCAATGTCCATCTTTCTTACAGTGGAAACACTTTCCTTTATCATCGACCTTTTCTTTGCCCTTCTCAGTCTTAGAAGCATCCTTCTCAAAAGGTTTTTTATGTGGTCCAACTTTTGGACCTTTGTTTTGCTTCCATTGCTTCTTCTTAGCCTTACTAGAAGAAGCTGCAAAAACATCCTCTTGCCCATTCTCGAAAACTTCCTTTTCTTGCGGTGTGGCATCAGGAGGCAAAAAAAGTGGAATGGGTGCTTCCAAGACATACCTGGCCTTTTTGGAATTTAGAACAATTCTCAAATTCCTTAACCAATAATTAAAATTTGGTCCGATCAACTTGTTCTCATCAAGAATCATCAAAAGCAGGTTATTGCTCATTTTCATTAACTAAATATCACAAAAATATAAGTTTTATTAGTGTCTTGTAAATTTAAACCCTTTAATGCTAATCTTATTAGCTCCCACTATTTTATTTAAATCCCATACTCCCCTAAATGACGATTTGGAAATTTCGTTGGAATAAATTTCTAGTGGGGAATCAAATTCTTATTAAATTTAATTAAACCTCACATAATAGAAATCTTGGTCAATTAAATTTAACAAGTAGGAAACTATTTCCTTTTATATCACTATATAAGGTATGATTCATTCCTTGCCTCTAGTTTTGGATACCTTACATAATAGAAATCTTGGTACCCTAGACTACTTAAATCGAACCCATTATGCTTTCTTAAAATAGAATTCCCATCATACCCTCACATAATAGAAATCTTGGGTATTATGAAAATTTATATCCAAGAACTAAGACAATTAATTCCATGTCATAAAATTAGCATCCCTCACATAATAGAATTCTTGGGATCTCTAATTTTATGTTGAAGAATTAATTGGCCCATAATGGAAGGCTTGGATCTAATATTGTTTGTTAAGGAGATTATTAGGTTTAACCTTTGATTAAAAAATGTTTTACATTTATCACATACATTAATTCAAATCATCCATATAAATATAAAATATGGTGGGATGATCATGGGGTTTTGGAAAATACATCCTAATTAGGTAAACTATTCACCTAATTCTATTACTCCTACCGGATCTTCATCCGGTGATTGATCGGATCTCCATCTCCATCCGGTCGTATGATTACATAAACCAATTTAGGACACGCAGACCCGGATAACAAACTAATACTAAAATTAATTATTATTACAAGCCATTGAAAGAATATTACATGCCCAAATATCAAATATTTTTGGGAAAAATAAATATACACCCATGATCATCCCCTAATTAATATTCATCCATCACATTAATAAATATTAATTTAATCAAGGGCACATAAATAAATATTTATGCAAGTTGCAATATTTATAAATAAAGGACTTCATATAATAAATACATAAAAATATGCCATGATTGAACAAATGATACATGCATAATTTTATCACCTTTAAACTTATAATATCATTATATTATGCATCATATAATAAATGCTCTCACATCATGTCTCATCCAATTAAGAGCCATATGACAAAACACATCAACTATGCATTATAAAATCCATTAATGATACACGCCTATATACAAATTCATCAAATTAACATATCATTCACTTAACCTTCATCCATACACCATTTGATCATTATCAAAACATGAACAAATCAAGCACTATTCAATCTATGATATGGCCGAATGTGATACCGATTTGCATCAATCATGCATTCAATTCTCACATGATTTTTCAAGCAAAATTCATAAGAAAACACATAATAATCACCATTAAAACATGCCTCCTTCACATATTCAATTTATGCATGGAAGAAGCTTAAATACTAACCTTAGTCAACATGCAAACATTTGCATTCAAAATGCAGATTTTTAACATGTTAAATAATGGCCATATGTGTTCATAAATCCACCATCAAAATTGTATTCACAATACAATTCAAGCCAAATGCATTTATACTCCATTATATCACATATAACACTCTCAAACATCCATTCAAAATACATTATGCATCCAAATAATGTTTGGCCGAATTCTTCCCTTTTCAAAGTCATCAAACTTGCATCAAATGTGCTTATATTACACATGTATGTATCATATGAATGAGATATATTCATATTTAACAAAAATGCATCAAGATGCAATAAATCAAACATGCATGTTACATATGACTTCAAGAACAAGAAATTTTGTATTCTAAATATAAAAATTTCATAGAAGCATGTTAATAAGCATGAATATCACATATCCATCATCATTTGTATTCAAAATACACAGTAACTTCAACATGCATCTAAAGCAAAAACATATTCATGTCCAAACCAAGCCATTTTTCACCAAAAATGCTACATGCATGCATGAATTTAAACATGCTCTGATACCATTGTTGGGATTCATGCATTTTGGATATGGAAATGGTGTAACATGGATGAACAAGATAATGGATGCAAGGTAGAACACAAACATAACACTTGAATCTTCTTTCTTGGAATCTTAGTTCTTCAAGTTCTTCAAGAGAACTTGAAGAACCTCAAAATGTGATCCACACAAGTCAAGGAAGAGAGAGCCGAGAGAGTGAGAGAGAAAATGAGAGAGTGATTTTGTTTTAATTGATTCAATTCAATTAAAATGGTATAAAACTTAATTTATATACCATGGGCACGAAGTGTAATTTTAAATTGTTTTGGGAAGGCCTCAAACAATTTAAAATTAACTTAAGCATAAACATTTATGTCAAATCCTTGGTTTTATGGTTAATTCATAATTAGACCAAATTTTAATTCCATTAAATATCCTAACCCTTTAGAATAAAACCAATGCACTTTTGCCCCCATCATTGAATCTAATTCAATAAATCCTTATTATCCTTGGTTAGTGCTAGCTATTCATGGATAATCATTTCTCACCAATACATTAATTCGGATCAACAGTTTACGTCCGAACATCATTAATCTGATTAATGATATATATTACTCTCTCTCCTTGAGCTTGGTTTTATGTGTGACCATTTTGGTTCACTGTGATCTAGCCGTGGGCCCAATATCTGATTTTGATACGTTTCGTTATAATTCTTTATAATAGAAACTCCCACTGATTATGGTAGACATCTAGCAATATTCCATAACCCTTAAAACACAATGAAGTGTAAACTCCAATGAACCTATTCTGATCGTACGTACCGTGTAGTCAAATCCCTCCGTTATCTAATCCCGATTAAGAATGGTTCAGGTATGTCAAAACCTTTAACTTAATCTTTAATTGAATTGTCAATCGATACAATGAAACTCGTCAACATGAAACTACTTTTCATCTGACATTCATTATACTATGGCCAGAGATTTCCCTTTTCCAATGTTTATTGACATTCGTCTGGGAACTCGAGATTGGACTATTTTGAGTTAATGGATCCCATCTTGATCATCACTTGTCCTCGCACATGAATAACATATGACCAAACCGGCTTATTACACAAGACATGACTAGTCTCGTGCTTATACACCATATGAACCATATGCATTTTATGTTGAATCCAACCATGATGTCTCGGGTCTAAGGATCAATGGTACACTAGCATGATCCTACGATGCATCATTGACCACATCCATGTGATTCATCGTAACCGGTCGTATTCGATAAATAGTTTACTAACCGTTTATCCATGCTAATGCCTTAGTCACATACCTCTTATAATCACCCACACTAATACCATCACATGATATTCAATGGAGACATTCAACATGTCTACTATGCAATTTTATTGCCCAATTAACATTACTTGTGTAGGGAATTCTTTGATGATTTGATCTTCTGAAGATCCGTGTCATCCGGACGTTTCACATGCAATATTAAATATAATATAATATAAATGAAGTAGAAAATCAACATGTGAAATAAGAACACTTTCTTTTATTCATAATACATTTATAGGATATAATGTCCTAAAATCGACAACACGATTGGTTCCTAGGGCATACATTAACAGTATTATTTATAACAGTATTAGATCCTAAAGTTTAGGATCCAAAATAATAGCTATAATTATCTAGATACAAAATAAAAAACAAATAATTACAAGAATCCTAGTCGACCTTATACAGCTACTTAAGATACAATATGAGAAAAACTAGGCCTGTGTTTGTTTAAATATTTTCAATCCTACCCAAAATACATATTTGTTTCAGTATTCTCAAAATCCAATCCTATTATATTCAATTCAAAATATTTCATTTTTTAATCCCCTAGGTTTGTTAATTTAACTAAACACCCCCAACAATAAAAGTTTATAAATTAACAAAAATACCCTCACCCACTTACATATTCTCGACAGTTGACCACCACCGCTGAAAGGTGGCCGAAATTTTTCGGATGGCACATGACCGACTGGATGTGGCAATTGTGGGCCGATATGACCTTTTCTGGCCAGATCTATGGTGGATATGACCGGAAAAGGCCAAATCTGGTCATCAATGACAGCCAAGATATGACAATTGTTGATGACCAAATCTGGCTATCACCAACCAGATCTTTGGTCGTACATGTGGGATTAACGACTAGATCTTTAGCCATAGATTTGGTATTTTTCGACCATATCCACCATGGATCTGGTCGGAAAAGGCCCAATCAGCACACGATCGGCTAGATCCAACCGGTCGTGCGTCATTTCAGCAACTTATGGCCACCCTCCGGCAATGGTGCCCGAATGCTGGCATTTAATAGGTGGGTGAGGGTGTTTTTGTTAATTTTCAATGTTTTATTGTAGGGAGTGTTTAGCTAAATTAACAAATATAGAGGATTCAAAAAAACTAAATATTTTCAGAAAATGTTTTCCAAAAATTTACAAAACACATTTTCAAATTCAAAGTAAAAGTAACCCAACTCAACTTTTTTAAAAATATTACTCAAAATATTCTACCAAACACACCCTAGGAGTCTTGATTTCTCAATTAGTACTTCATTCATGGATAATAAGTTTTGCCTATTGTAACTTTGAAATTTAATGGTGAGTAAAATTGTTATTGATCGACCTAACCTGTAAGTTTTTAATCGAAGGTGGTTGTTGTTTGATTTGACAGGTTAAAGTCCTTGCGGCATGATGGATGGATGTGTTGTGTGTTATTTTATATTATGTTTTGCTAGGTACTTGTGTTAAACCCACCTCTCTCTCACTGCTGGTAATGGGTTTTGCTCTACTAGTTACAGGGTGAAAAGGAAGAAGAAGCACTTTAAAATAGATCAAAATTTTGACCTCGTCGGACCCATTGGTTAACAAGAAGAAGCTAGTGAATTTCCAAGTTTTATTTCATTATAAGGGTTGTTTTCTGTTTTGTATAGGTTTTACAATGTCATGTTCTTCGAAACCATATATTTTGACTTTTCACCCTTTTATCATAGTTAAATATCTTTAAATTTATAAATTTGAAACTTGTGTCCTTTCTTAATAATTTAGCAAAACATTGTACTTAAATGATAATCTCCCAAAAATATTAACTTAAAATTAAAAATATTCACTAGAATTAAAAGATTTTTCTTACAAAGTTAGGTTGAATATCATATAATAAACTATTAATTTAGATTAATAAATATATAAAATATAATATAATTTTAATTCTTTTTTTTTTTTAAATCTCATTCGGTGTATGTTATTGTTATTCCAAATTCAAAACATCGAATTACTTACACGTTCAAACACATTGCAAAATATTTATGAAAATACCTTTTATAAAAGTATTGAATGTATGATTATTGTGAATTAGGATTTCAAGATCCAATTTACTTATACATATATAAACATATTGCAAAACATTTATGAAAATACTTTTATCAAGCTATTGGATATATGATAATTGTGATTTCGGATTTCAATTCCAACTAACTTGCCTTATGTGTAGATATTTTTCATATTTTAATTGACTTATGAAAGTGTCTTGCTAGTGCAAAGATTATTAGCATACACTTTAACTAAATTTTGTAACTTGAAAAATAACATAACATTTATTTTGGAAAATGTACTAAGGGAAGTTTTTAGATCTCTTTTAATGTTGAATAAAGTAATAATAATACTATGTATTCTAATTTTAAGATCACAAATAATATATATAACATCAATTATTTAGTGTAATTTGAATAATGATAAGATAACAAATGAAATGCAAGATCATTTGTTATGCAAAAGATGTGTATTATTACTTAAATTAAATACCAACAAGTCTCATCGGTTCTGAAATTTATATGTCTTTAAGATTATGAAAATCATCTAAACGCTTTCCAAAATTAGATAAATTAATTTTTTTTTTTAAAATTAAATTTGATCTAATAAAATGTTAATCCTAAACATATGGAAATACTAATTAAGAATGCAATTTGTCAAGAAATTAGTTTGTTCCTTCCTATAGTATTAACCTTTCTTAAATATCAATTTAAGCAAATTAAATTATCTTTGATGTGAGTTTGCAAATTTTTCTTGAAATTTTGAATTTTATATTTTCAAAACGGAACTAATAAAGAAGGCAGTCTCCTATTTATAGTGAAAATGGTTTTCTTGTTTTTGAATAATTTAGTCAT